>JAMWET010003414.1:0-50000 GCA_024036415.1 Prochilodus magdalenae | reverse complement strand
ACCAACACCGAAATCCTCATCAAACTACACACTCTCTTCAGCCAGAGAGTTACCTACTAACAACTAACACCTACTAACAACTAACACCTACTAACAACTAACATTTAAATAAGCACTAACACTTAAATTACCAATAACACCTAAACACTACTAACACTTAAATCACTAATAACACTTAAACACTACTAACACCTAAACACTACTAACACTTAAATCACCAATAACACCTAAACACTACTAACACTTAAATCACCAATAACACCTAAACACTACTAACACTTAAATCACCAATACCCTGACCTAAAACACTTACTAAACTTACAATAACACCAACATAAAATATGACTACTAACACTAAATCAACCAATAACACAGAGTACACTTAACACTTAAACACTACTAACACTTAAACACTACTAACACTGAAATCACCAGTAACACTTATACACTACTAACACTAAAATCACCAGTAACACTTAAACACTACTAACACTAAAATCACCAATAACACTTAAACACTACTAACACTAAAATCACCAATAACACCTAAACACTACTAACACTTAAATCACCAATAACACTTAAACACTACTAACACTTAAATCACCAATAACACCTAAACACTACTAACACTTAAATCACCAATAACACTTAAACACTACTAACACTTAAATCACCAATAACACTTACACTACTAACACTGAAATCACCAGTAACACTTAAACACTACTAACACTTAAACACTACTAACACTGAAATCACCAGTAACACTTATACACTACTAACACTTAAATCACCAATAACACTTAAACACTACTAACACTTAAATCACCAATAACACTTAAACACTACTAACACTTAAATCACCAATAACACTTAAACACTACTAACACTTAAATCACCAATAACACCTAAACACTACTAACACTTAAATCACCAATAACACTTAAACACTACTAACACTTAAATCACCAATAACACTTAAACACTACTAACACTAAAATCACCAATAACACCTAAACACTACTAACACTAAAATCACCAATAACACTTAAACACTACTAACACTTAAATCACCAATAACACTTAAACACTACTAACACTTAAATCACCAATAACACTTAAACACCCCTAACACTTAAATCACCAATAACACTTAAACACCACTAACACTTAAATCACCAATAACACTTAAACACTACTAACACTTAAATCACCAATAACACCTAAACACTACTAACACTTAAATCACCAATAACACTTAAACACTACTAACACTAAAATCACCAATAACACTTAAACACTACTAACACTTAAATCACCAATAACACTTAAACACTACTAACACTTAAATCACCAATAACACTTAAACGCTACTAACACTTAAATCACCAATAACACTTAAACACTACTAACACTAAAATCACCAATAACACTTAAACACTACTAACACTTAAATGACCAAAAACACCTAAACACTACTAACACATTAAATCATCACTAACATTTAAATGTCACTGACACTTAAGTGCCACTAACACTTACACGTCATTACCACATAAATCATCACTAACACTTATATGTCACTAACACTTTAGTGCCACTAACACTTACACGTCATTACCACTTAACTCACCGCTAACACTTAAATCATCACTAACACTTACATGTCACTAACACTTTAGTGCTACTAACACTTACACGTCATTACCACTTAAATTATCGCTAACACTTAAATCATCACTAACACCTAAATGTCACTAACACTTACACCTCATTACCACTTAAATCACCGCTAACACTTAAATCATCACTAACACTTACATGTCACTAACACTTTAGTGCTACTAACACTTACACCTCATTACCACTTAAATCATCGCTAACACTTAAATCATCACTAACACCTAAATGTCACTAACACTTAAGTGCCACTAACACTTACACCTCATTACCACTTAAATCATCACTAACACTTACATGTCACTAACACTTTAGTGCCACTAACACTTACACCTCATTACCACTTAAATCACCGCTAACACATTAAATCATCACTAACATCTAAATGTCACTAACACTTAAGTGCCACTAACACTTACACCTCATTACCACTTAAATCATCACTAACACTTACATGTCACTAACACTTTAGTGCCACTAACACTTACACGTCATTACCACTTAAATCACCGCTAACACTTAAATCATCACTAACACTTACATGTCACTAACACTTTAGTGCTACTAACACTTACACGTCATTACCACTTAAATCATCGCTAACACATTAAATCATCACTAACATCTAAATGTCACTAACACTTAAATTCACTAAAATCACCTCCAAACCAGCTTCAGCCGGTAACGTGGCGAGGCACCATGATACTGAATGGCCAAGATTCCTTCACTGGGCTCCTTGCCTCCATCTCGTCCACTCTGTGTGATCGGACTCACGTGACTACAAACAACCCACTGTCATCAATCCAGCTAGCCCACCCAGCTACCCACCTAGCCACAAACAGCAAACGGGCCTCTGCTGATTGCTGCTGCTTCTCCTCTGGATGGCCTGGGTTCTGAACGTTCAGGGCGGCAGCTTCAGCGTCTGGAGATATTCCGGAGACACAGGGAGCCGCTCTGGCACCTTCAAATCCCTCAAATGAGTGTTTCATACAGATGATGTAACAGAGTGAGGGAGGATGAGCTCAGACAGACCAGGGAAGATGAACGATCTGAAGGCCTTCTCACATGTGCGAGCGATTTTGGCCGGCACAGGGAGAGAGAGAGAGAGAGAGAGAGCGAGAGAGCGAGAGAGAGAAATGAAGCCTGTTAACCAGGCCAGGCGCTTCCGCAGCTCACAGCAGCACTGAGTGGGGAAAATAACGGAAACTCGGAGAAATACAACAGCACTTTATTACACGGCTGCCCGTTAAATTTCCAATCTAAATGCACAAACTGCTCCGGGGAGGGAGGCCGGTCGGCTCGCGGCCTGCCCGCAGTCCCACCGTTAAGCGGTGGGCGTGTGTCCTTAATTTGTCAGACTGACAGCTGAGCTGAGACATGCATCTTGCATGTTTACACAGTCCTGTGTCAAAGTCAGAGACCACCCTCCATTTCCACTCATCATCAAACAGCTGCACCCAGAAGGAGGTGTGGGAGTGCGGTGGTGTTGGGAAGGAAGATAAAGGTGACCAGGATCAATAACTGGTGATAAATTTAGACTGATATGATCAATATTTATTGAGCTACACATACAGAAGTCTGTCTCTCAGTATGGGGTCGGGCCGCCGTGTTCGCTAACCCAACACGCCAGACGTCTCGGTATGGAGCTGTAGAGGTTCCTAATGGTGCCCTGTGATAATCCATCCCATGCAGCTTGAACATCCTCACACAGTTCCTGCAGATGGTGCGGTAGGGGTGGAGGGACACCAGGTCTTCTGGACGTGTGACAACAAACAAATCTTGGTGCTGACCACGGTGCCTCCACACACGGATTCGTTGGGCGTCTCCACCAAGACTAAAGCGGGACTCGTCACTGAAGATGACCCAACGCCATTCTGAGTCACTCCATGACAGTCTGGTACGACACCACTGCAGTGTTTGGTGACGGTGACGTGGTGTTAAGGACAGTCGTGGTAACGGTCTGTGTGCAGGTAGTCCTGCGTGGTGCAGCCGTCTGTCAATCAGAATGACTCAGGGAGGGCATCACTGCTCGCTGGAGGTCCACAATTGTGGCTGTCGCGTCAGTCACCCGGTAAAAGCTACAGAGGAAGTGAGGCTCCCAGCAACCACCCGGAAGACCTGGTAGATCCACCAACACTGTCCCCATCAGATAACCAGCACTTTCATCTCTGAGAGAGAGAGGAGAACATCCAGCTCCACTCCTGCTTCAGATCCGAGAACCTCCACGGTGTCTGGCCATCCTTCTTCCACTGTGAGTGGAGACCTCAACACTATGGAGGTCTGAAAGGAGGTGTAGCTGTTTAAGAAGCTCCACCCTGAGAAAAGTCCAGACACATCAAACTGCTCCTGGTGTTCTCAGAACAGTGGAGCTGCTGGTGTTTTCAGAACAATGGACTGACCACCCCAGAGTCCAGAACCTCAACACCACTGAATGTGTTTGGGGCTCCTTGGATGATGAGAAGAAGGAGAACACGCTAAACCAACTTCTAAGACTGAACTTCAGAGCGGAGTCTCTCTGAGGAACTGAAACTGAGCCTCCTGGAGGGAGTAGAACCTCTGCTTTGGTACTGGTTCCATCAAACCGGGACTGCAGACCCTACAAAGGGGTAAATACCTGCGTGCAGACACAGCTAACGCAGCACTGGGGAATAACTGCCACCTTCTCCACCTTCTTTACGTTCATCCCAAATCTGTTCTTCAGCCTCTCTCGCTCCTGCTCCTCCTCTCTCTCCTCTAAGCCTATCAGCAGGTAAACAGACGGAGAGTTCAGCACAACAAACACACGGATAGAGGATCCAGCTCAAGGCCAGACAGAACATCTCCACTCCCAGAGCGGGAGAGAGAGGTACAGAGGGCCTCTTCTCAGCAGTTGGAGGACGTCCAACCTGAACGCCAGGGTCGTGTTGTGTGCGGTATATGCTGCCGTTTCCCAAAAACCACAGGATCTTCCTGGTCCGGCCGAGAGAGTCTACACAATTCCTGAAGAACGGATCTCTCCAATCAGCTCTGCCCACAAACAGTCCTTCGCAGCTACCACTGCGTGAAATTCCCACTCAGCCCGAATCAGCCCAACGTCAAAATACCTCCACTCACAGGATGAGGACCTAACCTCATACAGCCTGTCCTGGAACTGGAGCTTCTGGATCAGCCAGTCACAGTCTGAGTCTTACCACACACAACCTAACACTGCTGAGCACGGGGCTGAGCCCAACACCACCAACATACCCGATACACAGACAGATAGATAGATAGATAGATAGATAGATAGATAGATAGATAGATAGATAGATAGATAGAGACAGACAGAGACAGACAGACACAGATAGATAGATAGATAGATAGATAGATAGATAGATAGATAGATAGATAGATAGATAGATAGACAGACAGATGGATAGACAGATGGATGGATAGACACAGAAAGGCAGACAGCCAGATAGATAGATAGATAGATAGATAGATAGATAGATAGATAGATAGATAGATAGATAGACAGATAGACAGATGGATAGACACAGACAGGCAGACAGCCACACAGCCAGACAGCCAGATAGACTGCCAGATAGATAGATAGATAGATAGATAGATAGATAGATAGATAGATAGATAGATAGATAGATGAATAGACAGATGGATAGACATATGGATAGACAGATGGATAAACACAGACAGCCAGACAGCCAGATAGATAGATAGATAGATAGATAGATAGATAGATAGATAGATAGATAGATAGATAGATAGATAGATAGATAGATAGATAGATAGATAGATAGATAGATAGATAGATAGAGACAGATAGAGATAGATAGATAGATAGATAGATAGATAGATAGATAGATAGATAGATAGATAGATAGATAGATAGATAGATAGATAGACAGACAGACAGACAGACAGACAGACAGACAGCTAAGATAGATAGATAGATAGATAGATAGATAGATAGATAGATAGATAGATAGATAGATAGATAGATAGATAGATAGATAGACAGACAGACAGACAGACAGACAGACAGACAGATAGATAGATAGATAGATAGATAGATAGATAGATAGATAGATAGATAGATAGATAGATAGATAGATAGACAGACAGACAGACAGACAGACAGAAAGATAGATAGATAGATAGATAGATAGATAGATAGATAGATAGATAGATAGATAGATAGATAGATAGACAGACAGACAGACAGACAGACAGACAGACAGACAGATAGATAGATAGATAGATAGATAGATAGATAGATAGATAGATAGATAGATAGATAGGAAGGCAGACAGACAGACAGACAGACAGATAGATAGATAGATAGATAGATAGATAGATAGATAGATAGATAGATAGATAGATAGATAGATAGATAGATAGATAGATAGATAGATAGATAGATAGATAGATAGATAGGAAGGCAGACAGACAGACAGAAAGGTAGATAGATAGATAGATAGATAGATAGATAGATAGATAGATAGATAGATAGATAGATAGATAGATAGATAGAAAGATAGATAGATAGATAGATAGATAGATAGATATCATGGTGCACCTGTACCAGCAGTAGCCCAGGTAATCATAGCTGTTTACATAATTACATACGTGCGAGTCCAGCACTGCACACTCAGCCAACCACTGTTCTTAAAGACTGAAGGATGAAGATGAACAGTCGTACCACCACATCAGTGTCACTGCAGTGCTGAGAATGATCCACCACCCGCCTAATACCTGCTCTGTGGTGGTCCTGTGGGGGTCCTGTGGGGGTCCTGACCACTGAAGAACAGGGTAACAGTAAGTGTCTGTGTGTTCCTGACTTTCAGGGTAACTACTGCAGTACTCGGATACAGGCATCGGAACCAGCTCGATGCATTTGTGGGTGGAGTGCTGACCAATCAGCTCTACAGGAGCCCTACAGTAACCGAACGGCCCAGGATCCACCCACCAGCTCATTCTTATGTGGCTACCGTTGTCAGATTGGACAAGCTTTACAGAACGCCGGCAGATTTACGGCTGACTCTTCTATCAAGGTAGAGAAGAGCTGCGGCTTCCCCTGCGCCTCCCCCTGATCTGCGGCGCAGGAACGCACAGCCTGAGCTAAAGCTCTTACGTGCCTTCGTAAAGCCGGAGAGACGAGAGGGAAAGCAGAATGATCTTCAAAGCCTTTCCTGTTCAGCATCGCTTCCCTCCCAATCTGCTGAATGATCAGTCAGCCCGGGCCCGCCTGATACCTGCTAACCTCCTACCACACTCGGGGTGACAGTGGAGTCTAACTAGAACTAATAACACGTCCGCAAAAACGTCTCTTTTAAAACTGCCCAGTCAGCACTCAGTAGCAGTAATGCTAACCAGTCAGCACTCAGTAGCAGTAATGCTAACCAGTCAGCACTCAGTAGCAGTAATGCTAACCAGTCAGCTCTCAGTAGCAGTAATGCTAACCAGTCAGCACTCAGTAGCAGTAATGCCAACCAGTCAGCACTCAGTAGCAGTAATGCTAACCAGTCAGGACTCAGTAGCAGTGATGCTAACCAGTCAGCACTCAGTAGCAGTGATGCTAACCAGTCAGCACTCAGTAGCAGTAATGCTAACCATTCAGCACTCAGTACGCAGTAATGCTAAACAGTCTGCACTCAGGTGCCGTAATGCTAACCACTCAACACTCAGTAGCAGTACTGCTAATCAGTCAGCACTCAGGTGCAGTAATGCTAACCACTCAGCACTCAGTAGCAGTAATGCTAACCAGTCAGCACTCAGTAGCAGTAATGCTAACCACTCAGCACTCAGTATCAGTAATGCTAAACAGTCAGCACTCAGTAGCAGTAATGCTAACCAGTCAGCACTCAGTAGCAGTAATGCTAACCAGTCAGCACTCAGTAGCGGTGATGCTAACCAGTCAGCACTCAGTAGCGGTGATGCTAACCAATCAGCTCTCATGTTTAACTCTTTGGTTACAGCCTCTCTCCTGCAGATCCTTCATCTGCTCTTCGTTTCTATAAGTTCTCCATGAAGTTCTTTGAGCCCCTCAGTGTTAATAAGCAGCACAGGCTGTTTTGGTTCTGCCTAATCCCGTATTCCAGCCGTGTTTGTCTTGTTCTTAGAAAGCTCTTCCAGATTCTCGCGGCCTGCTCTGGCTTCTTGACTCGGGCTGTCTGATTTTAATGATCTCGCCTTGAGGAGAGTCTGAATAAAGAATGATCACAGCCTCAACAAAATAAACAAGCAAACAGCAGCGGCTTGCTTCTCCGGACACACAGCGGCTGGACGCGCTATGTTTTATTAGCCAGGTATTCCTGTATTATTAACACACCGAATACATACATACATCACTGAATCAAGTGAAACATGAGACATCGCATACAAAGGATTCAGACCAGTGATCTATAAATCACTCTCCTGCTTTAATTCCACCAGCTTCCTCTCTTTCACCATGTTGATGTTTCTCTCTCTCGCTGTCTCGGTTTGCTCGCCCTCATTCCGATGCAGCACAATATTACAGTGTCAAAACAAAACAGCCTCATTTCCTGAAAGCAGCGGAACTTTTCCAAGTTATTCTGAACCAAACTGATTGTAATTATACCTCTGGAGCACTTGAAGAGCACCTCGCAGCCAGTAGAGGACGAATGCTACCCAGTTCAGCTCTCAGTAGAGAATGCTAACCAGTCAGCTCTCAGTAGCAGTACTGCTAAGCCGAGAGAGAGAGAGAGGAGAGTAATGCTAACACAAACTCAACAGATCGTCTAAAATCAAGTAATGATGCTAACAGCTTTAATACCAACCAGGTCAGCACAGTAGCAGTTGGTCAGCTGGAGCTCAGTGAGTACGGCTAATCAGTCGTGAGCGCTCTGTATCAGAGAACCTCCTTCCGAGAGTAACCAGTTCAGTAGCAGTAAAAACCTCAGCACTCAGTATGCAGTAACTAACCAGTCACTCAGGTGCAGCCGTCCCTACTCAGCAGCAGTAGACGGTCAGGACGGATGGTCCGCTCTCAAGTAGCAGTAATGCTAACGCACTCAGCTCTCAGTAGCAGTAATGCTAAACAGTCTGTCTGGCAGAAGTTCCAAACTTCTAAGACAAGGCACTAGAGAACCAGATGCCATCAGGACATCAACAGATGTAGTTGCTCACCAGTCAGACCTAGATGACTCAATGAGCAGTAGCCAACCAGTCAGCACTCAGTACGAGTAATGGGACTCGGTGCAGTGATGCTACCAGTAGAGCACTCAAGTAGCAATCTAACTGAAGTAGCAATTAAAGCACTCAGTACGCAGTAAGCTAATAAGTAAAATGCTAACCACTCACGTAGTACTGCTAACCAGAGACTGTCGCTAAATGCTAAACATCAGCTGCTGGTAATGCTAAACCAGTCAGAGTGAAATTGCTAAGGTGTTGCTACAGTCAGAGTATGAGTAAATGCTAACCAGCGCAATGAGTGCTAATGAAGTCAGAGTAGAGTAATGCTAACCAGTCAGCTCTCAGTGAAATGTACCAGTAGCTTCTCAGTAGCTGTAATGAGTACTCTCATAGCATTAATGCGAACCAGTCAGCACTCAAATATGCTAAACAGTATTGAACCTGCTGAATGCAGTAATGAATGATCAGTAGCAGTAATGCTAAATGAGTACTGAAGCTGAGATCCTCATCTGTGAACAAATAATAAATGAGTGCTGAAATGAGTGCTCCTGGCACTAATTTTAATGTATCTCGCGATGAGTACTAAATTAGAGACCAATTTCCGAACGAGCACTGAAGGAAAAAATGAATACTGAATGAGTACTAAATTAGTGACCAGTTTCTGAATTAGTACTAAAGGAGTGAATGAATACTGAACACGTACTGAAGGAGTGAGTGAATACTGAATGAGTACTGAAGGAGTGAGTGAATATTGAACAAGTACTAAAGGAATTAATGACCAGTCAGCTATCAGTAGCTACTAAATGAGCCAGCTACTGAAGGAGTCAGCCTCTCAAATAGCAGTAATGTTAACAGTCACTGAAGTACGTGTACTAGTCAGCAAAGTATGAGTAAAGCTACTGACTGAGTACCGTACTAAAGAGTCAGCACTCAGAGAGTTACCAAATACTGACTCAAGAGATTTAGTGAGCACTGAATAGCACAGAATGAACTACTGAAACGAGTAACACGAGTGAAGGAGTGAAATGAATATCTGAATGAGTACTTAATGAGCCACTTCAGTGAATAAGTGAATACTGAATGAGTTAACAAATACTGAATGAGCATCAAATGAATAGTGAACAAGTACTGAAGGAGTGAGTGAATACTGAATGAGTACTGAAGGAGTGAGTGAATATTGAATAAGTGAACTCAACACAATGAATGAGAAACACAGCGGGCTTTGCTTCATCAGCGAATACAGCTGAAGGAAAAAATTGTCTCTGAATTCCGAGTTAACAATGAATACTACTGAAACATGAGTACTAAAGGAGTGACCAGGTGAATACTGAACTCCTGCTTTAGTACCAGCTCTCTGAAGTATGAACGAGTGATTGGAAGCTCGCCCTCATTGAACAATATTAGAGTTCTGAAGGAGTGAGTAAATACTGAACGAGTACTGAAGGAGTGAGTGAATATTGAAGGAGTACTGAAGGTGTTAACAAATACTGAATAAGTGAACGAATACTGAATGAGCACTGAATGAATACTAAACGAGTACTGAAGGAGTGAACGAATACTGAATGAGCATCGAATGAATAGTGAATAAGTACTGAAGGAGTTATCAAATACTAAATTAAGAAAAAATGTATGAATGAGTGCTGAATAAGTGAACAAATACTAAATGAGTGCTGAATGAGAAAACTAATTCTGAACGAGCTGAGAATGTTGACTGCGTGAGTGAACGAATGCTGTAGAAGTGTGGAATACATGAATGAATACTGAAGTGCTGAATGAGTGAACAAATACTGAATATGTGCTGAGTGAATGAACAGGCTCAGAATGAGTACTGAATGAGTGAACGAGTGCTGAGTAAGTGCTGACAGGAGTACTAAAAGTGAGGGAGAGACGTCCAAATGGATGAATTAACTAAAGCACATGCTGTGGCTGTAACTGGCTCACTGTTTAACCCACCATACAAAACCCCTGAACAGCTCTGAAGGAGTTCTGAACTCCAGCAGCTTCTCTCCACACTCCTCTGGGCCGAACACCACACAGCAGCCGTTTAATCATTTAATCAGACAATAAAGTGACACTGGACCCCCTCACACTCCCACCCAGCACTCCACTGCTTACAATACGACCGTCATCACCAGCCCTCCTCCTCATTACCGCATCACAGCATTCTCATTCCTCTCCTCATGATATTTAGGTGATTAAAATGAGCTCCACTCCAGATTAACCTTTACAGTACTGAATTAGCCTTTACACTACAGATTAACTTTACACTACTAAATTCTAGAGTTCCAGATTAACTCTTTACAGTACTGAATTAACTACAGATTAACTTTACACTACTAAATTCTAGAGTTCCAGATTAACTCTTTACAGTACTGAATTAACTACAGATTAACTTTACACTACTAAATACTAGGGGGCCAGCATAACCTTTACAGTACTGAATTAGCCTTTTTTTGTTTTTTTACACTACCACATTCAGCCGTTTATTCTTGAATCACACTACCTAAAACTCCTAGAGTTCCACCCAGATTAACCTTTACAGTACGAACTGATTAGCCCTCCTTCATTACACTACACATTTACATTCTCTCCTCACTTTAGCTAAATCTTAAGAGTTCCACTCCAGATTAAAAGAACTTTACAGTATGACTGCGGATTTTAAAACTACAGATTAACTTTACACTACTAAATCCTAGAGTTCCAGATTAATATTTACAGTATTGAAATAACGTTTACACAACTAAATCCTAGAAATCTAGTTTAACCTTTACAGTACTGAATTAGCCTTTACACTACAGATTAACTTTACACTACTAAATTCTAGAGTTCCAGATTAACTCTTTACAGTACTGAATTAACTACAGATTAACTTTACACTACTAAATACTAGGGGGCCAGCATAACCTTTACAGTACTGAATTAGCCTTTACACTACACATTAACTTTACACTACTAAATCCTAGAGTTCCAGATTAAACTTTACAGTACTGAATTAACTACAGATTAACTTTACACTACTAAATCCTAGAGTTCCAGATTAATATTTACAGTATTGAAATAACGTTTACACAACTAAATCCTAGAAATCTAGTTTAACCTTTACAGTACTGAATTAGCCTTTACACTACAGATTGACTTTACACTACTAAATACTAGGGGGCCAAATTAACCTTTACAGTAATGAATTAACCTTTACACTACAGATTAACTTCACACTACTAAATACTAGAGGTCCAGATTAACTTTCACTGTACTGAATTAACAATTACATTACTATACCTGTGAGGACCAGATTCATTTTTACAGTACTGAATTAAACTTTACATCACTAAATCCCTGAGGATAAGATTCATCTTTACAGTTCTGAATTAACCTTTACAGTACTGAATTCTAAAGGACCAGATTAACCTTCACAGTCATGAACTACCTCTTGCATAGTTTACTCCTCGAGGACCAGATTAACTTTCACAGTACTGAATTAACCTTTACAGTACAGATTACTAAAGGACCAGATTCACCATAACAGTACTGAATTACCCTTTACACTACAACATCCTAGAGGACCAGATTAACCTTTACACTACTGAATTATCCTTAATACTACTAAGTGCTAAAGGACCAGATTAACCCTACTGAACTACTGAATTAGCGTTTACGCAACTAATTTCTAGAGGTCTAGGTTAACCTTTACTGTACTGAATTCTAGAGGACAACATTAACTTTTACAGTACTAAATTAACCTTTACACTACTACTTTCTAGACAACCAGATTAACCTTTACAGTACCAAATTAACCCTTACACTGCTGAATCATACAGGACCAGATTAACCTTTACAGTACCAAATTAACCCTTACACTGCTGAATCATACAGTACCAGATTAACCTTTACAGTACTGAAACCTAGAGGACACCATTAAACTTTACAGTACTAAATTAACCTTTACACTACTAAATTCTACAGAATGAGGCTAAGCTTTACAGTACAGAATCATAATGTTCTCAGTTAGTTCCTGTACTACTCAGTTAACCCTGTACAATACATATACAATTCAGTACTGAGCCCTCTTAGCGCTACTAGTGATCACGTGTCCATTCATATATCCAGCTGAACTTCATGTGAACACTGCAGGTGTTAATGCAGTCGTTTCTGCTCCAGTGCTTATTTCATATCTGTTGCAGTGAGCAGAAGTCTAATGGGAGGAGCACATTTTGGCAGTGCCATGTTACATTTACATTCCCATTTATTCACTTGGCAGATGCCTTTATCCAAAACGACTCACAATTAAGGCAAAGTACAATCCAGGCGTACAGATCTGACTAAAGCCAACTTCAAATGTAAGTGCTGCATGACTGTTTCCATTTCAGAAACCGAGCAAGACAGTTGTGGGAGTTAAGAGAGGAACATGGAGTGCAGGGAAAGAACAGCTGCTTCAGTAAGTACAGTTTAACATCACACAGCGAGGAAGAGTCTTAGTATGGCTTGGCCATGAGCCTCAATGACCCCTGTACAGACTGTACAGTCCAAAATACACCCCACCATATTCTCCTACTGAACACTCCCCTTGTATGCTTACTAACTGGCCACTTTATTAGAAACACCTACCTTCTACTTCCACTAACTGGCCACTTTATTAGAAACACCTACGCCCCCTTTTTCCCCCCCCCCCTACTTCCACTAATGGCCACTTTATTAGAAAACACCCACCTTCTCTACTTCCACTAACTGGCCACTTTATTAGAAAACACCTACATTCTACGTTCCACTAAACTGGCACACTTTATTAGAAACCCTACCTTCTACTTCCACTAAGCTGGCCACTTTATTAGAAACAAACCCACCTTGCTACTTCCACTAACTGGCCACTTTATTAGAAACACCCACCTTCTACTTCCACTAACTTGAACTGGCCACTTTATTAGAAACAACCACCTTCTACTTCCACTGACTGGCCACTTTATTAGAAACACCACCTTCTACTTCCACTAACCGGCCACTTTATTAGAAACACCTACCTTCTACTTCCACTAACTGGCCACTTTATTAGAAACACCCACCTTCTACTTCCACTAACTGGCCACTTTATTAGAAACACCCACCTTCTACTTCCACTGACTGGCCACTTTATTAGAAACACCACCTTCTACTTCCACTAACTGGCCTCTTTATTGGAAACACCCACCTTCTACTTCCACTAACTGGCCACTTTATTAGAAACACCCACCTTCTACTTCCACTAACTGGCCACTTTATTAGAAACACCCACCTTCTACTTCCACTTACTGGCCACTTTATTAGAAACACCCCCCTTCTACTTCCACTAACTGGCCACTTTATTAGAAACACCTGCTTCTGCTCTACCCCAGACATCACTGGAAAGCTTCTGACCACAGAACCAGGTACTGACTAGATGTTCTACTGGTGGTGGACCGTTCTCAGTACAGCAGTCGAGAATGGACCCTTAACTCGCTGACGAACTGTGCATCAACAGATGAGCCTTGTTCTCCAACTGTACACCAACAAGGTGGAGCTACACGCGAGGGGTTTCCAATAAAGTGGCCAATTAGTGAGCATGGGTTTGACACACCACCTTGTCCATCAACCACACCATGTTCTAAAAGTGCTCCACGGCACCAGTGAGCGCGCCAACGCTGCACGAGCTCCCGGCATAACTGATGCAGCCGGCTCGTGCACCACTGGTACACAGGTTGCACGGCTTCTCTACTGATACCCCCCATCCATCCTCGCGCAGCAGCAGAAGTAAGGGTCTCGTGGTACTCACGCTGCTGTTCTCTCCAGTCCAGTGCACCATCGCCTGGTTGTGCGTGGCGTCGCCCTTGAGCACGAACGAGCTGCTGCTGAGCGCGAGACGCCCAGGAGACGGCGAGCCCGGAGCCGCGGAGAAAGACGAGGAACAGGCAGTAGGAGCGCACGCGGCGAGGAGGACGAGCGGGAGCAGGGAACCCGGCGAGAGCGCGCGGAGACGCATCGCGCGCGCGACGGAGAGAAGGGGGAAAAAAAACGAGAGAGAGAAAAGAAAAGAACGGATGGAGAGACGGTTGCGCGCTCCCTCTCTCTCTGCTCGTGTTTCTGTGGAAGAGAGAGAGAGCGCGAGAGCGACCAGAGAAAGGCAGAGGGAGGGAGGAGAGAGAGCGCGTGTGTGTCAGGGAGAGAGAGCATGAGAATGAGAGAGAGCGAAAGAGGAAAACTGGGTGTTAAGGTGCCATCTGGCGGCGGGTAGCGGTACTGCCGGTTTTTACGCACGGAGCGCGTGTGCAAGGTTTGGGCGCCCCGGGTCAAATGTCCTGTACTGTTGATACTGCAAGTGTAAACAAGTGAGCGAGCTGTTCTCGGTGATCTCATGAATAATTAGATGAGCTCTGCTCTGATTGGCTGGTTTACAGCGAGACCCCGCCCACAACAATAACCCAGAAGTGGACCTCAGAAACGAGCCTCTGGACATAAGACCTACACTTCTACCCTATACGAGTCTCTCTGTGTAAATTAAGCTCTCGCTCCTCCCCCACCCCCCCCACAGCCCATTGTACTATTTAGTTAGCTATGCTAGTTACTTGGAGCTAATGCTAGTAGCTAACCTATATTGGCTACTGGCTTTCCTCCTGGACGTCAACACACGGGAGATTAAAGTTGATCCTCACTATGGAACTCTCAGTTTAAGATGATCTGCTTCAACCGGCAAACACGGATACAATCGCACAGCATGGCCACTACTTACAGGCTGGTGTTGGGGTTGTGATGTTAATAAAGATGAAGATCAACCATGGACCACTGAAGGGAATGAAAAGTGCCAATGTCCACATAGTCCACCATGTTGGTTCTGTAGGTCCGTTGTGGGTGTATGTAAATGTTGGGGGTGTAAATATTAATGAGTCTGTTCTGTAACAGTTTAGGATTTGGGAATCGTTTTGCCGTCCTCTTTAGGAAATGCAGGATTTGGATTAGAAGGAGGAAGGCAGTGTTTGAGGTTCTCAGTATGTCAGTTCTATGTACTGTCACTGTTCTGTGGCTAGAATAGTGTAAAGTATGGCCACTGGACTCTGGAGCAGTGGAACGGTGTTTCTGGAGTGATGGATCACGCTTCATTATCTGGCAGTCTGATGAATGAATCTGGGTTTGGTGGATGGATCCAGGAGAGTATTCCCGACCGGAAGAGAGTGTCAGTATATTGGATAATGGTTGGGGGTGTGTGGGGGCGAGGCGGGCGGGGGTTAGGATTTGGGCTCCTTAGTTCCAGTGAAGGGTGATGTCAGTGCTACAGCACACTGAGACAGTTTACAGGTATATGCTTCCAGCTTTGTGCAGCAGGTTGAGGAAGATTCCTTCTCTCCGTATTAAGATCCATGGTTTCGGAATGGTATGTCCAACAAGCTCACACAGGTGTAGTACTGAGTCTTAAATGAGTCTGAGTGAGTGATATCAGTTGATATCTGAACTGAGTGAGTTACAATAGGGTCAATAAAAACGAGAGAGCAGACTTGGCTTCCTGAGACTTTAATAGCAGTTGGGCCAGAGTTGGCGGATGCCTTCCCTGGCGTTTTACTGGTTGTTCAAGGTAAAAATAATAATAATAATAATAATAATAATAATAATAATAATAATAACAAATATAATAATGTTTATTTGTGGAGCACCTTTCATACATAAATACAGTTCAAAGTGCTTTAAAAGAAAACAGGGTGCACAGTGTACCCAAAATAAAATTATACATTAAAGAGACTATATAAACAGTTTGAGAGTCAAAACAATTAAGGGTGAAAGTAATCTACAATTAAAAACAGAAATACATAATAATGAAATGGAAATATAATAATAATAATAATTATAATAATAACATCAATAATAATAAAATTAACAGAAATAATAATAATAATAATAATGATAACAGCAATAATGATAATAATAATAATAAAAAAATAACAGCAACAACAATAATAATAATAATAATAATAATAATAATAATAATAATAATAGCAGCATTAATAATAATAATAACAGCAATAATAATCATAATAATAATAATAATAAATCAGAGAAATATGAGGAACAGAATTTATAAGATAAAACTGAGTTTGGATCTGGGGGTTTTGTAGGCCAGTCCAGATGTGTGATGCTCCTGAACGTTCATCGTGCCAATCACTCACATTTGCAGCCCTATGAATGCCAGAACTGGCATCTTGGAACACCGGGATAGGAATGTTGTGTTCCTCAGTAAGATGATGAGCAAAAGGCGAAGCCTGGATGTCCAGCAGCTCAGTGTAGGCACTGTGGTTCAGACTTACTGTCACCAAATACCAAGGACTCCATTTATACCTAATTAAAACATCAAAGAGGGGCCTATGTATTTGTCTGGGGGGTTTAGAATTTACAGATATAATATATTTTGACTTTGTACTTTAATGTTAATGGACATATATGTGTTGATAAAGCATCAGGGAGGATATTGTTTGATAAATAAACTGGTATATAAATAAATAAAAGTATTTAGACAACACACATAACATTAGTGCTCTGCAGCAAAGCCACTGTGGCCAATTACTTTACTGATACATCTAGTGTAAAGCAATTGGCTTTATGAAGCATATAAGAAGGTGCTACACAACAAGGTGTTATAGCAAAACACCAACTTTACTAGCTTCCTCCAGGGTCCTCTTTCCTGGAACATCCCATGAACATTTGGAAGTGTTGTTTCACGATCTCAAATCCTTCTATGGAGTCAAAAAAGGGTTTTAAGGCTGTGAAAAGACACTCCATGCAAGAGCTCCCCTTAAACAGTCTGGTCACTATGACAGTTAACATGCATGTCATGAAGCAGCTCTCTGCCTCCCTCTTGTGGCCACAGTCAGTATTTTTAAGATGTTACACAAACAGGATTTTGGATTCAGCTACAGATAATTTACAGGTAAAGACAGTTTACCACACACTAGAATGATTCAGTCATACTGTCTGAACACTGTCTCTACTGCAACTACAAAAGATCGCCACCTATTTAAAGATGATATTCATTTCAGTCACATGTATAACGTCTGTAATAATTAGAGTCGCTAAGATCATTATTTAATATATATGTGACGTCATGTTTACTAACCCAACATGCCAGATGTCTCGGCATGGAGATGTTGAGGTTCCTAATGGTGGCCTGTGATAATCCGTAACAGTGCACCAAATACAGCTCTGACCTCCTCATGTAGTGATCTGGCCTCTGATCTAAACTCTAGAGTAAAGGAAGCTCCTGACAGTGTCGTACAAATGGTAGAAAGACGTATTCGGAAAAGTCCATGGAGAAAATGAGGAAATACGCCAGTCTAGGAGAATCTGTCGTAAATCAGAGCACTTATGGATAAACCAAAACTGCAGGGCCACTATGATATTCTCAGAGAGCAGATCTCCACCTGCAATACTGCCATGAAAATATCCAGACAGTCATATGACTCTGGTGTAACTAACAAACACAAAGATAATACCAAAGTCCTCTTCTCCACCACAGACCCACTTATTAATCCTAAAGTCTTTGCTAACGGGTCTTATGGGGACTTCTGAAACCTGCGAGGAGTTTGCAATTCATTTTCAATATGAAACAGCCCTGATAAGACACAGCACAGCTCAGCGAGCCGGAGCAAGTTCAAATACCCTTTCTGACGAGCTCCTACATCAGTACTGACCTCTTTCTCTGTCATCAGTTATCAGGATCTACAGCTGTTATAAACACATCAGGGTCATCCACATGTGATCTTAATCCTGTTCCTACTTCACTCTCCAAGATGGTGTCTGACGGTGTTCAGAATGATGCTCAGTTCTCTGGGTACAGGTGTTTCTCCAGATGCTGTTAAGACTGCCTTGGTGGAGCCTCTAGTAAAGATGTTTTTTACAGTTCTAAATAATTATAGACCCATTTCAAACCTTCCGTTCTTCAGTAAAGTCTTAGTAAAAGTGCTTTCAAGCAATTAAATACTAAAATCTAATATCCAACTAGTTATATAAGAAGTTTAGTCAGGTTTTCATTCTAACCCTAGTACTGAGACAGCATGTGGAACACCAGATTCTAATCCACTGTCTTGAACACTGGGTTGGCCTCACTGGCACAGTTTTAGAGTGGATTAAATCATATTTTTAACAAACAGACTGTTACATGGAGGTCAAGACCAAGAGGCAGGATGCAAGTGCAAGTATTTAATGTCGAACAGACGAGATGAAGCAAAACCAAAAACACCAGGAAAACTAGTAAAAAAACACCACTAGGGACAGGAAAACAGAAACAAAGGGCATGGAGACACAAGACCGACATGGAAACAGAACAGCAAGCCAGAACTAGGAGCACAATCAGAGTATAAAACTACAAGGACTAAAGAGAAACACCTGGGAAGGGGGCGGAGCTAGGAACAAGGGAATAGGTGAGGGGCCTGACAAAGAGGCGGAGACAGGAGGAACAAGATAAAATAAGATAAGATAATCCTTTATTGATCCCACAGTGGGGAAATTTACATTGCCACAGCAGCACAGAGGAAAGAACAGAAGTGTCAGGAAACAAATAATAAAGATCTATATATACACAAAAATTACAGAAAATATAAATAGTAGAAATAGAAAAAGATTCCTGAATTTTTATTGCACATAGTCGAAATGGACTATTGTAGAAAAGACCAAAACAAACAGAAGCACATGGAACAGGGCAACAAAGGGCACATGGACATGAGAAGACAGAAACAGAAAACCAGAGAAAACTGAGAAAACGGGCAAGGCAAGACGGGACATGACACAGGCTGTTCCTGGTTTCACTGGGAAATCACTCTTAAAAAAGAAGTTCTTATGGAGTACCACAGGGGTCAGTTTTTAGGGGTCATGTTCCCTCTGGGTGATGTCATAAGGAAACATGATGGTAACTTTCATGGCTATGCTGAAGATAGACAGTTATACATCTTCATTCCTTTGGATGATCTAGACATGGTATGTCACAGAATTTTCTCAAAAAAAAAAACTAAATTCTTTAGCTACTAATATAAAACCTGAAGTACGAAACATGGGTGTGATTTTAAATTCTGAGCTCGGTTTAACCTGCACGTGTCATGAAAATAGCTTTTTATCTTTTAATAAATACTGTACCACTTAAGTTCAGCCTTTTCTGTCTCAGAGTGATGCAGAGAAACTTGTTCATGCATTTGCTACAAGCAGAATTGATCACTGTAACGTTCTTCTTACTGGGGTTCCTAAGAGAACCAACTATCCTCTGCAACTCGTATAGAACGCAGCAGCACGGATCCTAACATAAACTACATACAGAGCTGGTATCACTCCTGTTCTGAAAGAGCTGCACTGGCTACCTGTATTTTATTAGAGTTTAATGTTCTGCTGCTGGTCTATAAGGCTCTGAATAATCTAGAACCTGCTTACATCACAGAACGTCTCTGTGATTATGTTCCAGCTCGTGATCTCAGATCTACAGGTGCTGGCATCTGCAAATACCTTCTGTAAGGTACAGGAAACTTCTGCTCTAAGCTGTGGACCTCAATTCCAGCTTCAGCATATGTGTGTATATACATATATATGTGTGTGTGTGTGTGTGTGTGTGTATTTGTATGTGTGTATATATACATATATATATATATACACAGGGGTTGGACAATGAAACTGAAACACCTGTTTTTTTTATTACTGTATTAGTGTATTATTGTTTTCAGTGAATAAATAACTTTATATTCCGGAGTAGAAGCTCATGCTAACACAAGGTGAACATTTCCCATGTGTTGTCAGCATCAGGTTACAGTGAGAGCAATGTCTCATGGATGTAGAAAAGATGTTAGTGTATTAGTGTCGCCTGCATCAAGCAGCAACACAGGTTAAACAGAAGCTGGAATGACTGGAATTGTGTTCAGAACTGTCCAGCACATTATTAAATTCTGGAAGGAGAATGGAGGTCTGCCAAATTTATGGTACAAATGTGGCCAGAAGAAATCACAGTATTTGGAGACAGATGGTCAAGTGGAATGGTATTAACTGGACAGTAGTACTCACGGCAATTTTTAATAGTGAAAGTAAGAGCCTTTTTTTACACAACCAGAACACATCAGTGTCAGCAGCTGTATATATATAAGAAAGCTACCTGTCAGTGAAACTGGAAAAAACAAGACATCAGTTTGCTAGGTAGCATGAAGACTGCAAAAAAGATCATGTGGTCCTGACTGAGCATATTCCAGAGTGACAGGGCATCAGGGTAGGTAACAAGGGGGGGTGCATAAGGCAAAGTACCTATCATGCAAAGGGCCCACTGTACAAATCTTTTGAGGCTGTGTTATGATTTGAGGGAGCTTCAGTTTGTCAAGTCCAGCCTCAGCAGGCCTGTTCGTGATTTTTGAAAGCCCAATTTCAGTGCAGGAATTGAAGCAGTTGTTAAAACATGCCATAAGTGTCAAGAGAAGCAGGATATGTCAGCGCCAGGCTTATTCTTCTTCCACTTCAACTTCTGCTGCTACAGCTGTGTGTTTGAGCAAATGTTACAAGAAATGGTGGTCTTGGATAATGGGACCTGTTTTACTAGTGCAAGAACTTTTAACAGAGTCCAATAATTTCATTTGTGGAAATAGTACTAACTATGTTACACTTTATCTTGGCCTGCAGTTTCCAGGGACCTGGCAGAGCATGGCGTCCAGATCCTGGAATTGTTGCTCCAGAAGAGTTCTACAAGGATAGCTAAGAGTAAAACTGGCACAAGTTCTTTTTTAGTATAAATCCTTAGGATCCTCAATTCTTCCATCTCTTCAGCAGCCACTGACATCAGCAGAGCTCAGTCTCATCCCATTTCCAATATTAAAAAAAATGTATATTAAGCATTAAAACGTGATTATGTAAAAACAAACAAATTCTGTGAAATGTAGTTTAGGTTTAGTTTCAGATGAAGGCTTTGTATATTTGCAATGTTTGTAAATATTGTATGTATTATAGCTGCTGTTCCTATTGATATCAGATGGAGGAGATGGCATGTACTACCATGAACCAGCAGGGGGTATCATCTCTGTACTCTTTATTATGTATTAGACACCTGCTGATGACGTCTGTCTGTCTGGTCAACATCAACCTCTTCTGAAGCAGCATAGCTTTTCTTTGAAGGGTATGTTGTTCAAAATTTTCCAAAACTATGGATGTAAAAAAGGAATCTGGTGGTTAAATAGTACCAAGTGCAGCAAAATGTCTACTGTGTTGTATAGGTGGTGCCAGACCTGTGGTTTGTCAGGTCAGGGGCACAGAAGACCAAAGGGTAGTATGAAAAGTTATTTAGTGTCATCTTAGAGAAATTAGGACACCATAAATGACCTGTAACCATCCTACCTCAAGGTGGTTATTCAATCAGAGATATCCATTTAGTATTGCATACAGGAATTCCTTATTACTTTGTCTCTTGAAAGAAGTGACTTCATGAAGTCAGTTTTAAGTGCCAGAAAGGTTAGCAAAAACAACTGCATATATTTCTCATAAAACTAAATAAAACATACATAAATAGTGTTTGGTGGTAACATTAAGATTCATAACATTGCAGACATAGCAAAATGAAACTTACTTTTTCTTAGGGTCAGAGAAAACGTGCAACTCTGTCAGTCTAGTATTGTGGCTTTAACACAGTTATTCATAAAAATATACAAGTATAAATATGATATCAATGGAGCAAAGAAAATATACACAACTCTGTCATAAATGAGTATTAGTACTAAAACATACACTATAGGACTATAGTATGGTGTACTTTAATGTTGTTGTCACTGTACGACACAGCTCCTTTTCTTGATAGCATTAGCTAACATGAACAAGACATGAACTAATACATTAACAATGGTCAACTAATGCTAAGTGAACATGTAACTACTGCATTAATTAATGTTGGTTTCACATGAAATGTTGACATAATTTACATACAGTGATGCATTGGTTAACATGAACAACCACTTAATACTATATTAATAATGGTTACCTATTTTTAAGCATACAAGTAATAACTACAAGTCATTTTCACAAACTGTAGTCATACATGATTGGTAAACCACTGTTAAGAAATGCCTTAATTGTCTTTAATGTCACTTAATAATAAGTTTAATATGCTGCATCAGGCCTGGATGGGGCAGCATGCGGAAGTTTTTACTCACCTAACTGTCTCTTCTTTTGGCTTCATTTTATCATGTGCATGTGTGAGTGTTAATGATAGATAGATAATGATGGGACAACAGTCTGCCACTGAATGAGCTCCTCTGCCTGATGATCGTGGTGTGCAGAGGATGATGAACACTGTCCATGATGTTCAGCAGCTTGCTGAGGGCTCTCCTCTCTGCCAGTGGTGTTAAGCACTCCAGCTCTAGTCCCAGCACAGAACCAGCTTTCCTCACCAGCCTGTCGAGTCGTCCAGCATCCCTCCTGCTGATACTGCCTCCCCAACACACCACAGCATAGAAGAGGACGCTGGCTACCACAGACTGGTAGAACATCAGCAGGAGTTCCTGGCAGATCCTGAAGGACCCCAGCCTCCTGAGGAAGTACAGTCTGCTCTGTGCTTTCTTGTAGACCATGTCAGTGTTTACTGACCAGTCCAGCCTCTCGTCCAGGTGCACACCAAGGTATCTGTAGGACCTGACCACCTCCACATCAACCCCCTTGATGGAGATTGGCTGCTGAGAGGGCCTGGACCTCCTGAAGTCTATACACATCTCCTTGGTTTTGGTGATGTTCAGCTTCAGATGGTTGGTAGTGCACCTCTCCACAAAGTCCTCAACCAGGCTTCTGTACTCCCTCTCCTGACCATTACGCACACACCCCACGATTGAATAACTCCGAGTTGAACTTGAAGTCCAACCTTATAAATGTTATGTAATGTTTAATAGATGGTAGTTGTGCATTACTAAGGCATAGTTGATTTTAACAAAGCATATTGTTTTCTCTGAGTGGTTTCCTTTGACAAAAATAATATACAGAATCAGTGTTCATATTTATAATTTTTAAATGTATAATGATATATGTCACATTAACACTCATACATGCACATGATAAAATGAAGCTAGCAAAAAAGAAAGTTAGGTGAGTAAAACCCTCAGCATGCTGCCCCATCCAGGCCTGAGTGATATGAGAGAATATATGGCATATGCAATTCCTTCTTGCAATACACACAGAATGATATGTATCATATACATCAGAATGTAGCATATTAAACATATTACTAGGTGTGATTAAAGCCAATTAAGGCATTTCCTATCCGTTACCAGTCGTGTATGACTGCAGTTCATGAAAATTACTTGAACTAGTGTTCAGTCTCAGTAGGCTCACTTTACCAGTCAGCTGCTGAGGGATGGTGGTCTTGAAGTCTATGAACAGCAATCTGACACAGGTGTCTTTATTGTCCAGGTGGGTGAGAGCCAGGTGGACTGTGGTGGAGATGGCATCGTCTGTTGAGCAGTTGGGACAATATGCAAATTGCAGTGGGTCCAGTGAAGCACTTCATGATGATGGGAGTGAGTGCAACGGGACGGTAGTCACTGAGGCAGGACATCGGAGACGTATTCGGCACAGAGATGATGGTGGTGGATTTGAAGCACGTTGGAACAAGTGCATTGCTCAGAAAGCATTTTTCCCAGTAGGCTGTCGGATCCTGGTGCTTTCTGTTGGTTGACTTAATTTGGACGGGGTGTGGTTTTCCTCGCCGTCGTGCCATTATGTGCATCAAACAGAGCACAGAAGTTATTTAGCACATCTGGAAGGGAGCCATCGCTGTCACAAGCAGGTGGAGGAGTCTTGTAGTCAGTGATGGACTAGATGTCCACATGCGCCCTGTGTCAGCAGTGTTTTGAAAATGTTTATAGATTTTCTGTGAGTAGGATCGCTCAGCATTTCTGATGGACCGGGAAAGCCTGGCTCTTGCTATCCTGAGGCTTGCTATATCCGCTGACTTGAAAGCCTTGCCGCGGGTTCTCAGCAGCTTGTGCAGTCATCCATGGTTTCTGGTTGGGATGACTTGTGACAAGTTTGGAGACAGTAACATCATAAATGCACTTGCTGATTTAGCCAGTCACTGATTCTGTATACTCCTCCAGGTTGTTGGAATCACCAGAAGTAGCTGCTTCTCTGTACATCTCCCAATCAGTGTTTTTAAAACAGTACTGAAGAGCAGAGATAGCTCCTGGTGGCCAGGTTCTCACTTGCTTCTGGTCTGGTTTGGCATGTCTGATGAGCATAAAAGCCAGTGCTCCCCAAATTTCACAAGTATGTCAACTTTGTGTGCATAGCATACAAATAAAAATAGCCTGGCTCTGATAATCTCAAACTCCACTAGAGGTGAGCAGTGACTAGAGACTAGCGCCGCTTTTCTACACCAGTCAGTGTTGATGTAAACACACAGTCCCCCACCTCATGTCCTACGGCACAGCTCAGCGTCTCTGTCCACATGGAAACACAGCAGGGCGTCGAGTAAGACCCGAGTCCGGAGTAGAGCTCGTCATTGATGTCTCTGTAAAAACTAAAACACAGCAGTCTCTGGACTCACATTGGGTGAGCCTGCTGAATCCGGAGGTAGTCCAGTTTATTCTCCAGTTTATTCACAAAAAATAGATTTACTATAAAAAGAAATAGTATTTGTCTAAATGCAGAAAAAGACACTCGCCAGTCATGAGTGCATGAGTACATATTTTTACTTTGTGGTCTATTTACCCACAAAATCAGGAACAATCTGGATAATTATTGCTTTTATATGTGACAGTCGGTCGGTGTTTCCATTAACCCCTACCCTTCCTTGATGTAGCCCAGGCCTGAAATGGATGATAAGAATCCATGAAAAAAGTTTGTTTGCCCTCTGCCTCTTCTATTAGCAGTACATGACCAGCCCACACTGGGTTTATTTAACACCAGTGAGGGCATGTCATAACTGAGCTCTGTGCCAGGCTGTAACAGGGAAGAATAGTACACTACTAATCTGTAATAGATGTGAATACGGTATCTGTTAAACTGAGGAGTGAGCTGTCTTTGGTCTAGAGAATAATAAAGCCAACTCCAGAGTATGTAATTTCGGAGCAGTTGGGTTTATCTTTCGGGGCACTGACAGGGTTCTAAACATCTACATAAGATGGTTTATGCTGACCAGCTTACAATGTAAGACTTGTTGCTGCTTGCCGTTGTCAAAGTTTACTGTCCTGTTTATCTTGCGCTCATTCGTGTATGTTCACTGTCCTAAACCAGGCAACCTGCATGCCTCTCGTGGTCTAAACATAAACAAACAATATTGCGTGACTGGGGCATGAGGGAAAGATACACAAAACCAGAAACAAACAAGGACATGGAAAAGCAGTGATTAGCTACTGTGCTGCTTGTAAATGGAACCGATTGACAGAGAGCACTCTCAGTAGTAGACACTTTTAAATCCAGGCTGAAAACGTTCTTGTCGGAGCAGCTTTCAGTTTAGTTTATAACACTGCTAGCTCACTGTTAACACTTCTGTCCCGTAACAGCAGGTGTTATCCTAAGTATATTTTTTTCTTTTAGTCAAATGTAATGTTGTAATATGTTTGAATGTTTTAAAGATGTTTGCTTTCTATTCTCCTGCATCTGTTTAAATTGGACTCTGAATTACCTTTGTCTTTCACACTTGTAAAGCTCTTTAAATGACTGCAGTGTATAAAAGGTGCTATATAAGTAAACCTGCCTCTCCTTGTCTTAACATTAACAAACAATAGCGCATGACATGGACATAAGGAAAAAAAAGGCAGGAGCTGCCAAGGTGTGACAAATGTGACCTCAAATATGTCATGCCTTACCAAAGAATACTGAATACTGTAAAAGTTTTCCTACATGATCTGCATATTTTTCAACCTAATGTCCCCTCTAACCCACATACGAATAAGCACTTGCTTATGTACTGGGTTCATAATGGACTGTCCATTATGAGCAAAATATCTCCAGAGGTGACCTTTTATAGACAATCAACTCCAGGAAACGCCTTGGGATGGGAATCCATTGTGATTAGCCAGTTTGCATCAAATTCATCTTCAGCTTGTATTGTAAAGCATTGTCATTTTTGAGCTGCGTGTTGTCAGATATATTATTTGTGATTTAAACGTCATTTATATTCATGTGTGATTCTGGTGTTCGGTATAACCATTCTGTAACAGAGCATGTAAGCATTTACAGAGTAAGCTACAGAAGTACACAGGTGTTGAAAAGACTGAAAGAAGTTTAACTATTATAGTCACTGAATGTATTTTGTAAACAATGTTGTGCTAAATGTGTGAAGAGTTTTTGGGAAAAAAAATCCAGAAAATGCTTGTTAGCAATTTTAAAAGTGGCACATGTAAGTAAGGCAGTGACTCTGGGAAGCGGTTACTTGGCTAGGCTAAAAAGCTGCATATCATAGCTCCACCATCGCTCATCAAAACCTGGAAAACGTGACGGAGGAATCCATTGAAGACTTGTACAGATAGTATATCATTGTGTTGATTGCACTGTTGGGTGAATGATTCTAGGGGAAATGAGACACTTTAGCCAAACACTACGCAGAGCTAAGTAACAACAGCAGTAATACTAACTTGAATATAGACTGCAGGCTTTTATTACATGCTTGAATCTTACAGTGCAGCGTACAGTGCAAAGTTACAGACGTGTTCATACTAATTCATTCAAGCTTGAATGAGCAAGAAACAACTTCTTGTTTTTATTTGTTATTAATTATTAGTTTTTTATTAGTTTTATTACAGTCCGATGATTTGGAATAATGTGCAGTTGGAACCAATGTACAGTTTACTATCCTTTTAATGGAATGTAGCAGTCAAATAACATTAAGCACCTGGTTCAGTACAGAGTCTAGCCCCTGGGCACTCATTTTCCAGGGTAGCCTGTGACCAGTATGCATCCAGCAACTTATACATATGGTCTTTTCAGGACCATTCAGGAGTGTGGGCCTCTTTCCATTGGAATTTTGGTGGGCACTCCCATTCTCTGTTCAGCTTCTTTGATGAAGTAGCTGGCAATTACTTCTGGATTGCTGTTTGTTGTGTAGGCATGGAGCCAATTCTTGAAAATCCATCAATTGCGCCGTTAATGCAAATTCCGAAGGGTTTCAGTTTATCATATGAGTCAACATGCCATATTTCAGTACAGGCTGTGTTAAAGGTGATTTCTATGTCTCAGCTCGACTCCTTGGGAATCTAAAACTTTCAGTAAATGATGATAGTGTCTTGTGTGACAATAAACCCAGATTGTAAACATTAAAGATGTTTGTAATCATGAATTTGGTGATTTGAGAATCCTTTGCAGTGTTCAAAAACGAATGAAAATACCATCTATGCTGCACAATGACACTAATATCACACTGTGATTGAAGCATAAAGTAAAATTTGATTAATGTAAGCAGCTCCACCACTGAGTGAAAAACACACTTGTTGGTAGGCAGCAGATAACTCTCACATAATGTCAATTTTATTTGTCAGTTTTCTCATAAAAACAAGATATTTTCTCGTAATTATGACATCACTATGTAGTTTTAAAAACATCCTTTCTTGTAATAACGA
The DNA here is from genome assembly GCA_024036415.1 of Prochilodus magdalenae. Lineage (NCBI taxonomy): Eukaryota > Metazoa > Chordata > Actinopteri > Characiformes > Prochilodontidae > Prochilodus > Prochilodus magdalenae. The sequence goes on along the minus strand of JAMWET010003414.1, from coordinate 21,645 downwards.
GATCCCGGGGGATTTATTTTTTACTATGTGTGGCAGAAATATGCCATTGTACAAAAATAATGTTGATATTCATTATAAATGTATTATTAACAGATAATACTTCTTATATAAAAACATTTCTTCATAAACAAATTAGAATAATGTCTCATACGGACATTGGTTTGAAACTAAGGTGACTTTTATCTAGTTTTTTTCCGTAAAGGTAACGAAATCTCTCAGTGATTAAGAACTGATTTAAGTTTTCCAAGTTGTTTATAATAAAGACCAACTTGACATCTTTTTTCGTAGGCCTAGGCGAATGTTACACAGCTGACTCACACATGTGTGTTATAGTAATTTGGTAAATCCAACAGTTCTCATACACAGATATATATCAGGACATACATTAAGAACGACATGTTTAAAGCATTCAATGTTCTAAATTTTTGTACCAGAAGATATCAATTATTTCATCTCACTGGCAGGTCTGCTTTAACTGTGTGCTGTGCTATTGATAATGTCACCACCAGGAAATAAGCTTGGTTTGGGGAAACACTTCAGAGCTGTTATGTTTGTGGATTTGGGAAACGTACCTCAGTTTGCTTATATACCTCTCTGTCTCCCACTGCACACTGCACAGTATTGCCACTTTGCGCTTCTCCCTGTTGTTAATCTTATGTGTTACTCTTCTGATTCATTCCTTTTGTACTGTTGCGGATTAGATTGTTTGTTTTTTTAACTTCTGCTCGTTTCCTGGTTTCTGCCTTTGTCCCAGCCCTTCTGTTTTGTTCACCCTTATCCTGTTAAGCTTCACTGCCAACCTGTTTAATAAATCCATCTTTGCTTTTAGCTCAGCGCGTGTCAAACTCAGGTAGTTAATCATCACAGTTAAAGACTTTGAGAAAAATCTCACGTCTCATATGCTGTAAGCTGAATTATAAGTTATGTTAAAATGTAAATCTGTTTTCTTAACGTTCTTCCTCTTCATAATAACCATGTCATGTGATTTCAAGGAATTTAAGCTCACACCCAAACAGCTAGCATCAGAGGACTTTCATTTACTCACCATATTCAAGGAGGAGAGGATATCATGAAACACCAGGAAGAAGAGATGGCCAGCAATACAACAGGCTGAAAGACGACCATACTAAGGTACAGTGTGTTATTTTAAAACCTTTTTTTAATTGATTGTTTTTTTAAATAATCACTTGCAGTTAAATTTCATTACAGTTCAAATCTTTAATATTTAATTAATATATATTTAATAGGGGTGTAACAGTTAAGGACAGAATCTGTGTTACAGTTTTGTTCTCTATGGTTCAACTTTTTTCAGTATTGCCAACTATAGTAATTACCTAAAGTCAGTTTTATTTCAACAATGTAGCTTGATCATTCAGAATAATGTTAAGTCAGATTTAGGAAGAGAACCCTATATTATTCTTTGTTTCTCACTATGAGAAAAAGACCACACCCTGTATACTGTACCGTGACTTCTTGAACTGGTTATTTAAGTTGGCTTGTTAAACACTTATTTGGTGTTTCTGTAAGAGATTCTTGTCATAATTAATTTCCCAACAACATTATTTTTTAATATGAATTGTTTGTCAGTTTGTCATTTTTCTAATTTGATCTATCCTATAAGTTGGAAGATAAATTATAAGTTATGTTAAAATGTAAATCTATTTTAACATATTCTTCCACTTCATAAAAACATGTCATGTAATTTCAAGGAGTTAAGTACAATCCAGTGTAAAACTTGCAGTGCTTTAAACATAGTTTATAGGAATGCAAATTTTACAGTGGAAAGGTTGAACATAATGCATAGAGACTGTGTTTAAACATGTGATACAAGTGGAAAACTCATAAAAACATCCACTGCATTGATTTAACCTTGCTCCTCATTTTAACATATAAAAGTAAACCTATGTGTATTCTTTACATGACTGAATTAGCATCAGATTTGACTACAAAATGCCTTGAAATGCAGTCAGCTACTACATTTCACTGTGTGGTGCATCAAATATGTCATAAGCAAAACGCAGTACAATCACTGTGTTTCAGGGCTTACGGACCTTTACTGGCAAGTGTACAGGAAAAATGTCATGAATAGGTCATGCATCTGTCATAAAGTCATAAACCCGTTAAGATAAAAGTGTTAGACTGGCAGATGAGTTAAATGAATGGCTATGTGGCACTTGTAAAAAAACAGTCCTTAACACGCAGCTTGTCTGACTGTGCTTATCTCCACATATTGTGGTTAAGTTAGCGTTTCCCATATCAGCTGCCATGACACTTCAACCTATTACCTGAGTATTAATAGCTCCCCCTTGTGGAAAACTTAAGTGGTGAACTCGCAAAAACATCCACTGCATTGATTTAACCTTGCTCCGAAGTTTAACATATAAAAGTAAACCTACACACGTGGACAAAATTGTTGGTACCCCTCGGTTAATGAAAGTAAAACCCACAATGGTAACAGAAATAACTTTAATCTGACAAAATAAATGTCAAACATTACTTTTCAACCATGCTTCAACAGAATTATTTCAAAAAATACAGTGAGGAAAATAAGTATTTGAACACCCTGCAACTTTGTAAGTTCTCCCACTTAGAAATCATGGAGGGGTCTGAAATTTTCATCTTAGGTGCATGTCCACTTTGAGAGACATAATCTAAAAAAAAAAAATCGGAAATCACAATGTATCACTGAATCACTGACCTCACTGGGAGACCACAACATGTCAAGATCAGGGACTGCTCCTTTGCTACAGTGATCAGCAGCACAGGAGCACCACAGGGGACTGTTCTCTCTCCAGTCCTGTTCACCCTGTACACATCGGACTTCAAATACAACTCGGAGTTATGCCACATGCAGAAGTTTTCTGATGACACTGCAATCGTGGGGTGTGTGAATAATGGCCAGGAGAGGGAGTACAGAAGCCTGGTTGAGGACTTTGTGGAGTGGTGCACTGCCAACCATCTGAAGCTGAACATCACCAAAACCAAGGAGATGTGTATAGACTTCAGGAGGTCCAGGCCCTCTCAGCAGCCAATCTCCATCAAGGGGGTTGATGTGGAGGTGGTCAGGTCCTACAGATACCTTGGTGTGCACCTGGACGAGAGGCTGGACTGGTCAGTAAACACTGACATGGTCTACAAGAAAGCACAGAGCAGACTGTACTTCCTCAGGAGGCTGGGGTCCTTCAGGATCTGCCAGAAACTCCTCCTGATGTTCTACCAGTCTGTGGTAGCCAGCGTCCTCTTCTATGCTGTGGTGTGTTGGGGAGGCAGTATCAGCAAGAGGGATGCTGGACGACTCGACAGGCTGGTGAGGAAAGCTGGTTCTGTGCTGGGACTAGAGCTGGAGTGCTTAACACCACTGGCAGAGAGGAGAGCCCTCAGCAAGCTGCTGAACATCATGGACAGTGTTCATCATCCTCTGCACAGCACGATCATCAGGCAGAGGAGCTCATTCAGTGGCAGACTGCTGTCCCAGTCCTGCTCCACTGACAGACTCAGGAAGTCTTCTGTCCCTCAGGCCATAAGACTGTTCAACTCCTCTCAGTACAGCAGATGAAAAACTCTGTGACACTTTTTCATTCCGGTCCCTCCATTGGACACACCCCCATCTCTACACACACCCCCTCCTAAACAGACACACCCCCATCTCTGCACACACTCCCTCCAACGGACACGCCCCTATCTCTGCACACACTCCCTCCAACGGACACGCCCCCATCTCTGCACACACTCCCTCCTCTGGACACACCCCCATCTCTGCACACACCCCCTCCTAAATTCCTTATATCTATTTCTATTTATATTGTATTATTCTGCTCCATTCTGTACTGTTTACACATCCTGCACTGATAAATTATTTATATTACTGCGTATTTGCACTGTCTGTATGGCTGACAACAGCCATCTTCCTAATTTGCTCAGCAAATGGTTTACAACTACCTTCATTTATACTTAATACTTTACACAGACACTAAGGACTCTATTTTTATACTTTCATACTTTATATAGTATTGTCTCTATCTGTACAACTCTCTTGTGCTTTTGTTGTTACTTCTGTATAGTTTGTATACCTGCTACTGGATGCCTTGAATTCCCTCTGGGATCAATGAAGTATCTCTCTATCTATCTATCTATCTATCTATCTATCTATCTATCTATCTATCTATCTATCTATCTATCTATCTATCTATCTATCTATCTATCTATCTATCTATCTATCTACTGTATCTATGTATGATTTTTTAAATAATTTATTTGTGTGTTACTGCTGCAAATAAGTATTTGAACACCTGTGAAAATCAATTTTAATATTTGGTACAGTAGCCTTTGTTTGCAGTTACAGAGCTCAAACGATTCCCGTAGTTCTTCACCAGGTCTGCACACACTGCAGCAGGGATTCTGGCCCATTCCTCCACACAGATCTTCTCCAGTTCAGCCAGGTTTCTGGGCTAATTTATATTTAAAAAGTGCCATGATCTCTACCAAGGACACCTCCCCAAGTAGTTCTGGCACACTTAAGTCTCTAAACAGACCTTGGAACTCAATGTCCAATGGGCCAGTGGGAGATCACCTGACCTCCACAATTTCAATATCATTTCAGCATTCCTCCTCACCTAAGCTATGACCATGCAGACTTGTTTCACACAAGCTTTAAGCTTCAGGAATGGTTTCTGCATAAAGTGATCTACTTGTACCAGACAGAAAACTAATTAAATACTTTTTAATTAAGTATTATTTTTATACCTACAGCTCCAGGGAAGCAAAGTTAACTCTAAAACCATAAGAGTTAAATTACACTGCCTTGATCTGTTAATTATAATACCTAAATCCATTTACTCAGTGTATTCTTCCTTTTTATCATAACCATGTCATGTGATTTCTTGGGATTTAAGGTTACACCCAAACAGCAACAGAGAAGTTTCATATTCCCCATATGCAAGAAGCGGGTCTCGCAGTACCGGGAGGAGGAGATGGCCAGCAATACTAAAGGTCTGAAAGATGACCATACTAAGGTACAGTGTAATATTTTGAAAAACTCTTATGAACAATAACTAAAAATAAATAACAGTAGTAACACATATCTTTAGTTTGTCTGGATGAAATGTTTTTAAATCCCTTATCACTTTTTATAGTTCAAATATTTAATACATAATAAATCCTCTATATGTATATACCCTCTATGGTTTAGTCAATAAGGCACATGATATAATTTTTTTTCCAAATTACAGTTTAATTTGATCAATCTTCGAGAATAATGTTAAATATCATAGTTTGAAAGAGAATTCTTATTTTGTCCATTCCTCACTGTAAGAAAAATGCCACAAAGTGCCATTTGAAACTGGTCATTGTAGTTAGCTTTTGAATACTTAAATTGTTCTTCTGTAAAAGATTTTGGCCATAATGCATTTTCCAACAACATAATTTCACTTTTATATTGTTCATTAAATATCAGTTTGTCAGTTCACTTTTCAAACGAAAGTGACATTAAAATGTTTAATTTAGCCAGTTAAATTGTTTCAAACGATGATTACCCATATGACATGAAGAAATTTTCATTTCCATTTAACCATGTGCACAAAGCTTACTGGCCATGATAAATAACAGCATATAATCAAAGCTGCTAAAATAATAATGAACACATGTATTTAAACTTCTGCATGTCCCAGGCGAAACACATGCACATAGAAGATTTTTTAAATATGTTATTAGATTTTAAATCTTTAAATCTTCGTTATTTAAAACTCATCTTGTGGTGTAATAAGGTGGAGCCTATTTGCCAGTGAGTCTTTCATTAAGGCTGATTTGTGTATTGTTATTTCCTGATTCTCTTGGCAGTGCCACATTTTAAAGCATCTAACAAACATCAATTATTATGCATATAACATGTATGCACTTTGAGAAAGACTGATGGGGCAGCAGGTTTGTTGATGTTATAATGGATATAGCTGCACTGAGCTCTATTGTAGATCACCTTTAGAACCGCTGGTCTAGACAGTCCATGTGACAGACCAGGCTACCTGCCGGTAAATTTCATGGTAGCCCCAAAGAGTAATCCGAAAATATAGGGGTCCCCATTAAAAATCTGGGTGCCCAGTCACCACAAAAACACCTGCTCCCTGCATGCCCTGGTGGTTGTGCCACTTAACAGTCTCTTTCAGGAAATACATGCCTGTGCATAAACTGTGCATGATTACAAAGTAACTACTCAGTTTATAATTACTGTTTAGTTGGTAATAAAACACAGTTCAGTAATGATTTAAACCCGAAGTTAAGTAACAATTTAGAATTCAGTAAATATTTTGACATCTGGTTTTGAACTCTGTTTGAATTGTTATTGTGACTAAAACTAAACTCTGGACACAGAGTGCAGTAACGATTTTTAGACACAGGGTTCAGAAGCGATTCAAACTGAGTTTAGTAATGATTTAGACACAGAGTTCAGTAACAATTTAAACAGCTAAAGTTTTAGTAAACACAGTCCGGCATATCTTATGCCACAAGGTTTAATAGCAAAAAATGTGTGCCAAAGACCATAGTGTGAAGGAAGTAGCTGAATCTGCAGGTGTGTGGAAGCGTACGGTCATACGGGTCTACCAGCAGTGGCTAAAATCCCAGTCTACAGGGAATTCTCCTCGGAATTGTGCCAGGGAAGCCATCCACCAAATCTAGCCCAACTGACCAATTCTTTGATGCCAGAGTGTCTGAACATTAAATCGAAAGAAAGTTGCACCCAGAAGGAAGTGAAGTGTGTCCTTCAGTTTTCAGTCTGAGCTAGCCAATCCATTGTCTGTGTTCGGTCAACTCTTTCAGTAAAACCTAATGAGCATGCATTACCCATGTCTAAAATGCATGGTGCATGGTAGTAAATGTTTACTCTGGCATATACACTGCAATACACTGGCATTCATTTAAATTCAGTGTTGTTGCCTTGCTGTTTAAAACTCTCTCCTTAAACCTAATCAGAAGCTTGGGGTTCATTCGTTCAATTCATTCAGTCTGTCATTGAAAGGGTTCTATATAGATCCATTTCCTTTACTAAAGAACTCTTAAAGAACCATCTGGTTTTAAACATGTAATATGACCTAAAGAGGGCAGTGCAAGCAAGACATTCCAGCAATATTGATGAACTGAATCACATTTACTCCTCTGTGTTGTGCAGTTCTTTTATGCAGCTACAGGAATCACTTGCTGAGGGTGTTGCTGCCAAAGAAAATCTACAGGTTATTGAATTCAGTGGTTCACTTTTCCTTTTCCTTGAAACAGGAAAAATGTTATTGATGTATTGTGTGTCTGCCATAAAGGAATAAGATATAACAGTTGGATTGGCCTAAATGAAAAAGCAATAATAGGCATGCGGCTTGATTCCCTGTACAGTAATAACTGAGATGCCCACGAGCAAGGCATGTCATGGATAGGGCTGCCCACCACTCTGGGCAAGTGTGCTCACTGCCCCCTAATGTGTGTGTTCAGTAGAGTGTGTGCATATGGGTGTTTCACTTCACGGCTGGATTTAATGCGGAGGACTAACTTCTTTGCATGCACAGCACAAATGGCAAAAGATTACACTCTCTACTCAGAGAATGACTGGCCTCATCTAAATGTGTTAATGACTTCCCCTTGCGAAAAATATACACCCTGCTAAACATGACTGAATTGAGTTACTGGACAGGTTCGTATCAAGTTCAATAAAAAGGAATAACTAGAGAAAAATTTAAAAGAATGAATAAAATCTGTATATTATTAAAGTAGCCCAGTTACAGTAACTTATTATGAAAACATGCTATTTTTAAATATAAACAAATTTTTAAATCACGCTTGATAATAAAGCAGAACAATAAATCAAATAAATAATGGATTAAATACAAAATAATGGGTTAACTTTTTTCCAAAATGTAAACTTCCAAAAACAAACTTATAATAAATTCATTAAAATAATGACATGTTCATTTTTTGATAATCTTTTAATAGCAAGGTTGTATTAACTAACTGTACTAACTGTATTATCTTTGTAAAGATTCTTTGTAAAGCTGCTTTGCGACAACATCTGTTGTAAAAAGCGCTATAAAAATAAATGTTGATTTGATTTTTCCATGACCATTTTTATTCATGGCTACAAGGTTTTTATTGTTTTGTCATTTTGAATTATTTAAAGTGAAGCTGAAATATTTGTTAATTTAAAAATAAACAGTAATTAAAATTATTATTTATTTTATTTATTTTTATGGGTATTTAATTTGTTTTGTATTTCTTTTCAGCAAGAAAAATTAAGACTTCAGTTATTAGATGACCTTTTGCCTAGACTTGGCCTTGTTGGAAAATGTGACAATAAACTTACAAGAGGACACTTTCTTGAAATAACTCTAGCATCATTACAGAATGAGGAGACCAAGAAAGAGAAGGATCTAGTTTATGCATTTATTCAACGGCTTCTGAGAACAGATTACAGATCAAGGCACATCTATGTCAAAGATGAACTCACAATATCGAAATCGCATCACACATCAGGAGATGATGTTGTCAGTGCTCTTTTTAGAAAAAGTGCTACGAGCAGTAAAAATCAACAGAGTCATATTCACCCGATGGACATTCAGATGGCAGTGTTCCTCTGTGCAGATGATTTCCTTCGCCAGACCATGGTAACCAAGCTCTCACAGTGTCAGTATGCAGTTCCTCTGTTGGTGCCAAATCCTTTCTCTGATAAGATTGAATGTCCTCTGTGGACAATGCGCCAAATCACTAAGAGCTGGAAAACCACAGGTACCTCAGGAGAATTCATCAGCAAAACTCTGCCCATGTGTAAAGCTCAAACTCCAATGGTAGCATTCTTCAAGACTGGCTCTTTCTCATCATCTAAATCTGATAAACGACCTGATCAATGAAAGGCATGACACGTTCTTTCACAAGTACTGTCCAGGAAGCAGCAGAAACTGTTTACTCATGGATGGAGTGGTGGAGATTGCCTGGTATCTCCCATCTGGGAAAAGCACTGATCACTTCACTGACTGTGTTGCATTCTGTAATCTACATGGTGACTGCAGCACAAATACAACTCAGAGAAAAATTCTTACTGAAATGGCCTCAGTAAATGTTGTACTTCTACCTCACCTCAACAAGAATGACAACAACATGGTCATTGTCACAGACCTTTTTAAGTCCTCAACACCGCTTATTGTTCTCGTGACTGATGAAGAGGAAGATACTGTGTGTGAGTTAAGGAAAGGAAAATACAGGGTGGCACTGAAAAGCAGAAGTAGGTCTAATATCTCTGTTGTGCTCAGACAACTTATCAAGGACTGTCTCTCCAACTGGCCTGTGACTTTCAGTCTTGAAAGTATGGCAAAATACACACAGATAATGTTGGATGAGCAAAATGAGGACTGTCAGAAAGCAAAGACAGCTGCTAAAGAGATACCAAGACTTCTGGAAGAAGAAACAGAAGATTTAGTCACAGTAAAACAAAAGTATCTGCCCTGCCAGGGAGAACTGTGGCATGACTGGTGTCAAAAGAACAAAGACCTAAGACAGCTTCAAAGTAGCAACATCGAGGATGGGAAAAGCAAAAAGGAAAATGAAATGAAAGAAATAAGAAGGAAGCAGCAGGAACATAGCTCAAGTAAGCTAACTGTGTTATTTGTTCAAACTTTACAGTCACTTTCAGTCAGTGGAAAAATGTATTTCCTCAAGTGGACTGAAATCTTGCTGGATGATTTCACTTCAGCCAAACTCTCTGCCATCCACCAAGAGTACAACCAAACATGGGCAGAAGTCCTGGCTTTGAAGAGAATGCATGACACTTCTCTAAACACACCCATAAAACATGTCAAAACAGGTGAAATAAAAGCGGAACAATCCAAACTAGAAAAGATCTCAAAAAACCTTAAAGCTGCCAGCTTTGGTTTAGAGCATATACTGAGAGAGATGGGCCAGATTTATGAAGCCTCTGTATCTGTCAAACAGCCAAAGAAGGATGGAGATCTTTCTTACCTGCCCGGACTCGCTGCTGAGCTTATGATATCCGGTCATCCTATGGAATTGATGGATGGGGATGCAGCTCATATTCCTCTGATCTGGGTTTCAGCAGTTCTAGACAAGCTTGTCAAGAAACTAGGAGACCAGAGAGTCTTTGTGTTGTCAGTTTTGGGGATGCAGAGCTCTGGGAAATCTACCATGCTCAATGCCATGTTTGGACTCCAGTATGCAGTCAGTGCTGGAAGGTGTACCAAAGGAGCCTTCATGCAGCTGGTGAAAGTGTCTGAGGAGATGAAGAAAAATGTGAAGTTTGACTATATCCTTGTTGTTGATACTGAAGGTCTTCGAGCTTTACATTTGGCTGGAAAAGATACAATACATCATGCTAATGAACTGGCAACGTTTGTTGTTGGTCTGGGAAATATGACTTTGATCAACATTTATGGAGAGAACCTCACAGAGATAGAGGACATCCTTCAGATTGTTGTTCAGGCCTTCATGAGGATGAAACAGGTCAGACTGAATCCCAGCTGCATGTTTGTACATCAGAATGTTACTGATATTGCAGCTACAGAGAAAATCATGGAGGAAAGGAGACACTTACAAGACAAACTGGACGAAATGACCAAGTTAGCTGCTAAAGAAGAAGTCTATGATGCAGAATGTTTCAATGATATCATTGCATTTGACATACAAAGGGATGTGAGATACTTTTCACAACTCTGGGAGGGCAGCCCACCCATGGCCCCACCAAACCCATGCTACAGTGAAAATGTTCAGGAGCTAAAAAGAAGCATTCTTTCTTCTGCAAAGACGAATGGCATGAAACTATCTCAGTTTAAAATGCGAGTGAAAGACTTGTGGAATGCACAAATTTTGTTTTCAGTTTCAAGAATGTAATAGAGATTTCAGTGTACAGAAAACTGGAGGAGGAGTATGAGAAGTGGACCTGGACCCTCAGGAGCGCCATGCTGAGTACTGAAAACAAAATGCTCAACAGAATAGCCAGTGGAACTATGGAAACAGCTGAACAGCAAGAGCTCATAAAGGAAATGTCAGTCACCCTAAAGGATGTCCAGAAAGCATTTAACATCTACTTTGAGGAAGACAGTGACAAGGAAATACTCATTCAGTGGAAAAGCAAATTTGAGAGGCAGATACAACACCTTCATGATGACCTAGTAAATGAGGCAAAGAGAAAACTGGATGAAAATATTAAACAGAAAAACATTAGAAAAAAGATGGATGAGCAACGGAAGAACTATGAGAAGACCCTGTTTGAAAAAAGCAAAGAGCTAGCTTTAAAGCTCAAAGAAAGCAGTAATGCAATTACAGATCCAAAAGCAGAATTTGACACAGTGTGGGGAAACTGGGTTTCTGAACTTACTAAAGATGCTCCAACAATCAAAGATGCTAACATATCAAATGATGTGACTGATGCTCTGAACAATTTCTATGAATATGGCCTTATCATTCATAGAAAGAATTACTCTAAATACAGAAACATTAGCACGGCTGGTGATTACCAAGAATATGTCACCATGAAAAAGAGCACATTGGGTTCTATTTGGCCATTGAGAAAGTCTCTGAAACCAGAGGATCAAACATCAATACGAGAACTAATTTCTAACGTACATCAAAAAGCACAAGAAAAAGCTAATTCATTTCCAATCTCAGTGCAGGGATATAATGCAGCCTATGTTCATGAAATCACACGTGATGTCAAACAACAACTTCAAGCCTTTAAACCGAAACACGATTGCTTTGAGTTTAAGAAAGAGTTTTTTGTAGACGTCTCACTTTCAGTGTGTGGGCAGGCAGCAACTCGTTTTGCAGAGCTTCACAGGAAATACAAAGAAGCAAATGATCCAAGTTCTTACTTTGAAAAGAAAAGGCCTGAATACTTTAAAGTCTTTGAGAAATACTGGAAAGGAGCGACTTCAGCAGCTGTACTTGGAGATCAAATATGTAGTAAACTAAAAGGACCCATCCTGCAAAGTGCATACAACATGATCACTGAATCAATTTGTAATCAAATCAGAGGGAAGCCTCCTTTTAATGGGAACCGAGCTGATCTGGAAAAGCACATTCTGAGGTCACTGGCAGAAAAGGAGGGAAATAAGGAGGAGAAGTTTAATGACTTCTTAACATACATGTACTACCCGAAGCACCAGTATGAAAGATTCATCAAACACAAGGTTGAAGACTACATGGCAGCAGAAAACCCTCAAGCAGTTTCTGCACTTCATCAGCACATTGAACACAAACAATACAGTGTAGTCAGAGCAGCAGAAATGGCAGCAGATAAAGTCAAACACGTAAATGGAGATGCAAAAATGTGGCTGGAGAGTTTTTCCAACAGTCTTGTTGATGAGTTAGGAGATACTAGAGTCTACTTGAGTGATGATGACTCTAAGGATATCACTGATTTTGACATTATTGTAAATGTTATGAAAAAAGAACTCCCGACTGTCATTAAAGACCTGAAGGGAAGCCTCACTAAACTTTCAGACCTGAAAATGGAGATGTTCAGAGAAAAGCCTGATGAGATTCTGATCAAACACTTCTGCAGGTGCTGCTGGGAGAAGTGCCCATTCTGTGGAGCCGTCTGTACCAAGAGTCAAGAAGAACATGCTGGAGAACACAGCGCTGATTTCCATCGTTCACCAGGAATGACTGGAATGAATTACAGAGGAACAACAGAATTTGTAATAGACTTTTGCACCACAGCTGTAGCCAGTACAAAGTCATTTTACCCATCGGGTAAAGCCACAAAATCTATCCAATACCAGCAGTACAGAACAGCTGAAGGAGAATATGCTAAATGGATGATCTCCCCTGACTTTTCTGAGTCGGTGTATTGGAAATGGTTTGTCTGTGAATTCAAGGAAAACCTTGAAATGCACTTTAAAAACACCTTCAGTGGTCTGGGTGAGATTCCTGCTGGATGGAAAACAGTCACTCAATCTGATGCAATTGCGAGCCTGCAAATCTAGAATGTACACACACTGTTTTTACATAAATTGAATTCCCAGGCAGAACCAAATCTCTGTACTGCACAGAATTCCACCCTGTTCTATGTACTGCACCCAGCCTCAGAACACCTGCCCATATTAAGGAAGAAACTATAGAAGAACTACAAAAGAAAGCCTGGACGAAAGATAAATAGATTTAGTTTTAAAGTAACTTGTTGCTGACTGTCGCTCATAACATTTATAAACCATTGTTTGATACACTGTATAACTCCTAAAGAACAACATTGCACACATCAGTCTGCAGAATAGCTAGAAGCATGAGGTATGTAGGACAAATGAGTAAAAGGTCTTTACAAAAATCTTTATTTTTGTATTTAAATATTTTCTGAATGAATGTCATGACCTAAAACCAGATTAATGTTACCTTATACCAACATGTATAATTATAATAATTGTTGAAGAAATACCCCTCAAACTGGACCTGAGGGCACCAAACAGTCCATATGTTTGTTCAGTGTGTTGTGAGCTGATTAAAAACTAGGTTGCCTCGAATACTGCTTTAAGAACTACTGTGTACTAATGTCATGTGATTTAATTTTGTATTAACTGTAGTCTTATTTACTGTTACTGAATAAAGCAAGATCATACTGTATCAGATCCTTAATAAAAGTTAAAGATGATCGAAAAGGCTTTGTTAGCTCGAGTTAGATTCAGTTGCTAACAGATAACTAATAATTGTAATGATTTAATTAGAAGTAGGTTATATATGACAGATCATTGTTATGATCTTGAGGGTGTATATGCATGTTGTATTGCTATCTTTGATTCTCTTTCTGGTTCCACCTGTTTGGAGAGTTTTGACTGGCTGTATCAGTGGTGCAACGGCTTTACAAAGGCATGGGAAAAGCAAGATCAGGTCTTGATGTTTCTGGTAATGATTGATGTATCTGTTGAAAGTATGAAGTGTAGTAGGGTGAGAGGGGGCGGGGTAGTGGTTTCCATTCTAGGTAAATTACACTGATTCTGTTTTTAGCTGGTTTTGGGCATTGGCTCTCTCCTGAAGCCATTTTATTTCTGTTGTTATATCTTATTTGTGTTTCCTCTAATTAGTAGATGGTTGATTTAAACAGTTGTTCCTTTGTTCCTGCTGTATCTCACTATGTTGTATTTTAAGAATGACAAGTCTAATCAAGTCTGATTAAGAAATAAATGTGACATTCTGGAATCTAATTTGGAGTCTTGGTGTTTTGGTCTGGTGACTGGTTCTGGCATTGGCTTCATGTTATTTACAACCATTTAGTTTTATGTTTAATCTCTCTTCAACTAATACTGATTGCAGTGGACATCCATGAGTACACTTTACTTGATATTTTCATTTCACCCATATACACTCACAAATACACCTAAGAAAACAAAGATGCATATGTTCAACTTAAGGTCGGCATCTAGAACATTTTGAACTAATTACAGCTACAGACTGGCAGAGGGCCCTCACCCACCGTAAGATGACCTGAAGTGACCTACAGAGAGACTGGCGAGCGGTGGCTGGGGTGAAACGCACAGCGAGCATTGTTCTAAAAACAGGCTTCTGGAGGTCATTAGTGATTTTCTAAATAAACAGATCTAATACAATATCTGATCTGGAGTAAAACAGAACTGCAAAATTCTGGTCCAACACAAACCCAGAAACTGTACAACTAGAGAAACTGATCTTTCTGAGGTGGTCTCCTACATTTTTACTATATGTAAAATTTTAACTGTATGTCACACACATTCACACACTTACAGGGACCTCTCTGGACTTTTCCAGACTTTACCAATTACCAAAGATTTATGATGTCATTTTTTGTATACGTCACTCCAGGTACATAATTATGTATCGTAGGAACTTAGCTTTAGACCACAGCTAGAGATTTGGTTTGTATTAAATGTACCAGGTACTGTACTGTTTTAATGGCAACTTCAAGTTGCTGTATACAGGACACCCTTAAATTTTATTGTTGTATGCTGTTGTAGCCCATGTCACTGGGAGCACAACATACCTTTAATTGCTAGCACAACATTTTGTCTCCTTATGTGCATGATGCACAGACAGATCCTGGTGAGTAGGATACGTTATCATAGAATTTGACATGGATATTAATATATGGACATTTTAGTGATAATCTCTTAACAAAATCTGTCTCTGTAAACAGTAACGGACTGTTGGTCTAATAGCACATGCACACTGTTGTCACTTTAAACACAAAAAGTCAGTTGGTGCATCTTCATTAGCAGTGAGAATATCAGAACAAAAGTGTTCATGTAACCTAGATATTTTGATCAAAGAAAATACTTCGAAACAGACACAAAATCCTGAGGAAAACTATCCCTGCGTGCACACACTCCGATCACCAGCACAACAGTATCAGAGTGTGGATGAATTAGCATAGCATTTGACATAGATATTGACATATATACAATTTAGTAATAATCTTTTTTTGTGGACATGAATGGTTAATTGCATATGTACTAAGTTATGTATAATATAGCAGTAAAATCTACGGTGGCCGACAAAGCCCAACGCACTGCAAGTTAAAAACATGCTGCAAAGTCTCAAAACACAAGCATCAATATGACACGACTTGCACAACATTAGCCAAACGCGCTGCAAGATCTGAAAACACAAGCATCAAAATGAGAGCGCTTGCAAACCATTAACCGAACCCGCTGCAAACACTGAAAACACATGCAACTTCCAAAACACATGCAAACAGCCTCAAAACACAAGAGTGTTTCCAAGGGACACTGAAAGTGGACGGACCCATTCGAGAGAGGGCTGCGTAAAACACAAGAAACTGTGCAATGAACAGAAAGAATATTTATAAATAAACAGTAAAACCTCAATTTCAGCCACTCTGTGTGCACTGTTTAAGGTGGAACGAAATGTAAACACGAGAATCTGGCCAATAACCCGCCTGGATATTCATTAATAAACAGATTAAACTTTTGCTGGAACTGGGGCTGCCTCAGCTCTACGTCCAGGTCCACGCAGACCGCTCTCGAATGGGTCCGTCCACTTTCAGTGTCCCTTGGAAAAACTTCCGTTATGTTTTGAGGCTTTCTGCATGTGTCATATAAACTATTCTGCTACTGATTAATGAAACTTTTGAAACACATTTAAACAAGCCATAATCCATAATATACATAGGGGTTTTAGTAGGAAGCCGTATAAATGACATCAAAACAAGCAGCTGAATTACATTTTACATGATATGAATAAAACAGGAACATTTGACTAAAGTGGACTGGAGATTCACGGAAGGTGAAAAGAGTTCATCTGGCTCCATGAATCTTTAATAAGCTAAGTGCTAATTTAATTAGCTAGCTCGCTGTAGTGGATACCTACCTCTCAGCTTATATGGTATAGGGTAAAGCAGTCTTTCCTAAATACAAACATGTTAGAATTCATGTCCTGCATCACATGCAGGAGCACAGAGTGGGAAAAAATTCTGCAATAAAAGAGTTGCTCTGGATGATACTGCGTGCTGGACCAGCAGGAGATTCAGGCTAGAGCATGCAAACACCTTTACGACACTTCATCTTTTTAGAAACCAGTCTTGAGTTACATTGGGTATATGTTTGGAGTCGCTGTCTTGATGGCATCAGTCCTCACTAATATGTCCTTTCACATAGTTCCTCTATTCTATAGTGGTTGGTGTAGCTCAGCAGATAACACCACTACCCACCAAGTAGCCACCACCCCATGTGGGAGACTGGGGTTCGATTCCCAGTAGGGGTGACTATGCTGTCCTTGGGCAAGACTCCTAACACTACCTGTAATGTGGTTAACCTTGTAAGTCACTCTGGATAAGAGCGTCAGCTAAATGCCAGAAATGTAAATGTATTCATGTATCTTTTGATGATGTAATGCAACAGTACTGTAATGCTACAGTACTGTTATAACTGTATGATGACATCATAATTCTTGTGTTTTGTTGGGTCCTTTCTAGTATTAAAAGTAGTTTGATGATTTGGCACATTCAAGTGTGACAATTTTTGACAATTTGTTTTTTTAATATAATGACCTTTTGTATTTTATTTCCGTATTTTCCTTTTCTATTATTATTTCTTCTATATGGTCTTTAGTTCTGTTAATTTTTTAATGTTTTTTTATGTGTTGTTATTGTTATATTGTTTTATTATTAGTATTGTTATTATTATTATTATTATTATTACATACAAAATTATTTCAATGTTCAATTACATACGGAACAGACAGAACACTCTTTTGCAATAATGTCTTCAGGTCTTTCTGCCCAATGTGACCTCAAGTTAGGTGTTTCTGATAAAATGGCCAGTGGGTGTAGACACATGGTAGGAGCGTTTAGCTTTTATCACCCTCTAGTGGCAATAAATTAAAATCTTACAACGAATGAAAATTCTAGCATATGTATCCATCTAGTCACAGAAGAAGAACTATGGGAGTGAACTGTTGGGGACAGAGATCTGGTCTACTAATGTTCTGTTCTGTTTGATGTCAACAAAAAAGAGAATGTGTACTCAAGCTTGTGGAAAAGTCTCTGATGAGCAGAGCAAATCCAGTCGTCTGAACATGAACTTCAGTGGTTATGAACATTTGTTTTTGTTCCCTGAACTCCAGGTTTTAAATTATGTGGTCTATATACGTATAGTTTCAGACCTTTGGAACTGTCTTTTTATTGTGCCCTAAACTAAGAAATAAAAAACAGCCCAAAACCATCAAAGCAAATACAAACCACAAGAAGATTAAACTAAAGAATTTCCTTTTAGCAGATCCATATCCTACATTTACCTTGTTCTTTATTATGTCCCTCATGGGGTCCACTGATGCTCTTACTCTGTACCAATATGAGACAACGTTTTTGTCTTGGGTGATATACATAAATATTTGTCTGTTCAAATATTGCCGTTATATATGTCACTTCTGTATGGGTGGGGCTAAACTCGTGTAGGCTAAAACAGGTGTATTTATGTAAATGAAATGGTTTTGTTGAAGACAGTATAGTACGCTTTAGAAAACTTAGCAGTGTCTAAATACCAAATTAACTAAATTCCAAATTAAAAAAACTTTATTAATGTAAAGTAAAGGCCCTTATTAGGTAAAAACAGCTTAAATACTAGAATAGAGCCCACATTGTAGAGTGAGGTGATGATCCTATTAAGTATTTTTTTACATTTCACAGTTTTTTTGTGTGTGCCACTGTTCTTATATACAGCCTTACATCTGCATAATTTCTACTTTTATTTTTTTTATTTCATATAGAAACTGTGTTCGGTGTAGTGGTTCCTCAGGACAAGTGGTTTGGAACCAGTGTTGTAGGTTAATAACAATGTGTGTGTGCATGTGTGAGCGTACCATTTAAAGCTCCAAACTTGTCTGGTGTCAAGGGGGTCTTCACTTGAGCTTCTATAGGGAAACCTTTCCCCTCCATGTTCCTGTTGGCCTCCACTTCACCTGTGTTAGTCTGTATAAGGAAAACACATCCATCACTCAGTATTACATTAATAACAAAAGTGCTGTTGGTTTTAGACACATTGCAGTGTTAGTTCAGTTACTGTTTATGTTTTTACAGATGTGTGACCAGTTTCTGCTTCGTCTCATTTCTTTGTGTTTTACTCTCTTTCACTCTTCTCTTCTGCCAGTACTATCCATCACGTCCTTCACCACAGCAATATGTAGAGAGCCAAGTTCGGGGGGCGCCTATTCTCCAACATGGGAGCTATTTTTGTTGTTTAGACGCACTAGGTGAGGGGCGGGTGCCACCTGCTGTGTAGGGGTTAGCCTTTGGTTGGCAGGTTAGCTGTTCTCTGGCACTGTCATTTGTCCAGCTTTGCCAATAGTGAGCTCCTATGCCTAAAATCCTTGTTACACTACGTCATCATTTCCATATATTCATTTACACTACATATTCGCCTTCTGTAAGATTACACCTGGAATGTACAGTAAAAAGCCTTTGTTGGTCCGATATGTCCATGTGGCTACTCCCTCTGTACCCCTAGTTTCACCTTAAGGGGGATCGTAACATTCTACAAAAAAGTTATGCGTCTTTATTTGGGGGAAATTTGATCTGGTTCTACACCCCCATTTCCCCCCTATGATTTGGACCTAAAATGAAATAATTATATGAGCTCGACACCAACTGGCTGGCTTACAGCGAGACCCCACATCCACAACGGTCATACAGATGCAACATGTGGAAACGGACTAAATAAAATAAGCCTCTCTTTTATTATTGGGCTAGCTATGCTAGTCACTTGGAACTAATGCTAGTAGTTAATAGAGGTAGAACTGCTCCTCTCTTCAGTGTCAAACACTGAGCGGAGCTGCTCCATATAGTCTAATCTATAGGCTCTAAACTGAAGTTGTCTATGGCCCTATGAAAGATCTGGGAGCTTAAATTCCTGTGCACCAGCCTGTTTTCCATTTTCCATTCCACCTTAAACGGTCCCTTGGTTGAACTCTGGCGCCTGAACAAGGTGTAATATTTAAGGTAAAACAGAACATTGCATTAATAGGTAGGCAACTTCAGCCTCACTTAAAGATTCCCACTGACACTTTGGTTCCTGGGAAATGGTATGGGAGTGTCAACATTCCCCTCACATCATGTAAAATCCACCCCTCAAATGCCCCACTGTTGCTGTTAACCTGGGCTGAAAAAATGAGCTGGTGTATGTAGATTTTGGGGGTGTAAATATTAATAGGTGACACAGTGTTTGAGACAGTTGAAGCCCAGAACAGCAGAGCTTGAATGAAGCAGTCACTGTCAAATGCTTACGGTCCTGATTATATAATCGTAACTATTTATGTGAAATAATATCCTTGTATGAGGAATTTGTTTCTCTGATTTTCTATGTTAGCGTTCTGTGAGTGAAGGCTTTTATATATCTTCCTAAATGTTTTATCTGTCTGATGCTGCTCAACAACTCTAGCTGGAACTCCACCTCAGCTCTTAGTGTTTCCCGCGCTTCCAAAATGGCACCTCAGGGCTTTAACAGATATGAATGCTAACTGTACCTAGCTGCTGAAATTTACCTAGCTGCTGGACATCTTTAATCATCGCTAGCTAGCTATTTACATTTTCAGTAACTAGGCACTTTTATCTTTACCCTGTCTTTGCGAGTGGTTATTCGGAGATGTTATAAGAGATGTATGTGATAGTTAGCTACAGACGTTGTACAACTTTATACATCTAGCCGGCCAGAGGCGAATAGCTGTAAGTCTAGCTACTTATTTAACTCAAGCTAGCGACTTTAGGCTGGAAGTACTTTAGGGCAGTGTGACAAGAGCTTAACTTCGAAGAGACGGGTGGACGATTCCGAATCACATCTTTTCCCGTGCTATTGTAGCGAATTACACTTAGGCTTTAGCTAGCTAGCGAATTAACTTAAGCTAGCGACTTTAGCTAGCTAGCGAATTAACTTAAGATAGCGACTTTAGCTAGCTACAGACTTAGGCTTTAGCAAGCCAGCGACTAACCTCCACCTAGCTAGCGACTTTATCAAGCTACAGACTTAAAGCTTTCGCTGGCTAGCGAATTTACCTTAAGCTAGCGACTTTAGCCCGTCAGTGACTCGTTTTTACTGACAGAAACAGCCGAGAGCGCGTGACCTGCGGTCCAGCTGTGACCGGGTTTGTCTAGCCTTATTTCACTGCTGTGCACTTTTCATAAGCAGACGGAGCTCGTCCTCGTTCGGTCCGGTCCGGTACCGTAGCCTACAGACAGTGAGAGGAGTCTGAACTGAGATCTCTGTCTTTATGAGTCAGTCCCTTCAGTAACTAAACTTACATTTAGATATTATATTATATTATATATTTATTATGTTATATATATATATATATATATATATATATATATATATATATATATATATATATATATATATATATATATATATACACATATACACATACATACATACACATATATATATATACATACACATATACATACACATATATACATACATACACATATATACATACATACACATATATATACACACATATACACACACACACATACACAGTATGTATTCATACGTACAGTGGTGGTGGTTGTGATGGGAACCAGGGTTCTCCATGTCTACAACACACTTTATTAACGATCTAAACCACCAGTAAACCCACACATGTCTTCTCATTGTTTATATATGGAATGCTGATGATGGGAAAATCTGGAAAACCTGGAAATATATATTATATTATATTGCAGTATATTATGTAAGTTACATTCACACTGTTTACAATGTTCACGTTAATACCATCTTTATTATGTTTATCTTGTGCAATAATATAGCATTGCATACAGTGTGTAATATTTCCATTCTATTTTATTAACCAATGTTTAAAGATCTTAAATGTTTCCATATGTATTTATGTCTGTCTGTGCTGTTAATATGTCTACCTGTAGTTTACCTGCACTTGTCTGTTTGTTGTTTGCACATCAGAGTCTGGAGAAACGCAGTCTCGTTCAGGAGTGCACTATGCGTTGTAGGTGTAGGTGTGTGAATGATAATAAAGCTCACTTAGATTTTGAATAGGTGCTTTTATGTTGCTGTGTTTGAATCTCAGCACACAGCAGGAAATACACAGTAGTCACACACGTGTCCCTGAACATCTTGCCACGCTTCGTTGGGGAATACACACTCTGACTGCTACTCCCTCCTCTCGGCATGCACG
>JAMWET010003413.1:0-24403 GCA_024036415.1 Prochilodus magdalenae | reverse complement strand
AAAGAGGAGACCAAAACGCACACACGAGAAACTATGCAGCACAACGAGAAGGCGCACCGGGTGACCCGACCAACAGAGACCAGTAAACTAGACGGAGACTAAAAGAGGGGCTGATAATTACGAAAAAGAGAACCGCTCTCCCCCTCCCCCCGCCCCTCCGATACGACAAGCGTGGGCACAACATTCAGAAAAGCGAGGAGTACGGAACCAATCTCACCCGTCCGCGGCCAAGGCCGAGCAGGGAGGATGAACTTGGATAAACAAGACAAACGACATATAGGCGGAGAGCAACGAACAGAGGACAAACATGGGACTGCTTTAGTCTAATTTACAGAAGAAGTGCTGCAGAAGCCACTTGTTTATAATACATGCCAGAATATAGAGCAGGATTTAGTTTCATATTTGGTGAATGTCTATGCTCCTAACACAGGCAGAGACAGGGCAGCCTTGTTCACCACTTTTAGAGATGAACTGTCCCAGTATAACTAGGATGCCATCCTTGTACTGGGAGGTGACTGGAACTGCACCTTAGATTTTACTATGGACAGGGGATGAGCCACACATGCTATCAGTGAATGCTTTAAAAAAGGGTGGTAACGGGATTAATAACTTGGTGGGGGGGGACTGCGGGAGGATCAAACATCTGCTCTGAAGCAGTTCACGTGGGCTAAAAAACAGTGGACGGTAGGACGAGTGCGGCTCACCTCGATCGCTTTTATATCCCAGCTCCCCACTGTAACAGGCTGGTGGGTGCTCAGCAGACTGGAAGTGCAGTGTGAGGCTGTTACAAGATGCAGCCTTTTGCTCCAGCTTTCAGGCCTTTTGGGCCAGATGGTCTAAACGGAAGGCTAGTTTCAGTGGTGGTATGTTGGGAAAGCCCAGATTAAGCTGTTTTCTCAGCAGTATACCGCGTATACTAGCTCAGAAGATAAACGGGCTCTAGCTACCCTTGAACGCAGCGTAGCCCAGCTGCAACAGCAAATAGCAGGTCAACACTGTGAGGGTCTGCAGGTGGAGTTGGAGGAGTTACGCTGCAACCTGGGCTCCTTCTTCTCTGACAGGGCAAAAGGTGCACTTGTTGAGAGAAATGGATGCTCCAAGCTTTTTCTTTTTTAATCTTGAAAAGAAGTGTGGTAAGACCAAACACATGCATGCTCTGTACATGTCTGATGGCCGATTGTCATCTGACACCAGTGAGATACGAGAACGGGCAGTTGAATTTTACTCAGACTTGTACGAAGCAGTGGCATGTGATGATGCATGTGTTGCCGCGCTAGTGGCAGGTTTGCCAAAATTGACCGTGGGAGATGTGGACTCGCTGGATCTCCCCCTGACGCTGGATGAGCTTAAGACTGCTGTTTCTCAGATGGCACCAGGTCGTGCTCCGAGCATTGCCGGTCTGCCAGTGGAGTTTTATAAGGGGGGCTTTTTTTAGGGCATGACCTGTTTTTGATGTTGACGGAGTGTATACAGGGTGGTGGTCTGCCGCTGAGCTGCAGGAGAGCAGTGCTGACTCTGTTGTCTATGAAAAGCGACCTATGTGACCTGAAAAACTGGCGGCCTTTAGCTCTTTTGTGCACAGACTATAAAATCTTTTCTAAAGCGTTGGCTAACAGACTGAAGGGTCTTCTAGGCAGCATTGTGCACAAGGACCAGGCCTACTGTGTTCCAGGGCACTCGATAACTGACAGTCTGTTTTTAATAAGAGACATGATGGAACTGGCCAACCACGTTCCTACAGACCTGGGTCTGATTTCTTTAGACCAGGAAAAGGCCTTCGACAGAGTGGACCATGGGTACCTTTTTAACGCCCTAACGAACTTCGGCTTTGGAGAGCGTTTTATAAAATCAGTAAAGTTGCTGTACACTGGCGCCTCCTGTGTAGTGAAAGCGAGAGGGGGCGTGGCTGGGCCAACTGAGCTGGGGCGAGGAGTCCGTCAAGGTTGTGCTTGTCAGGACAACTCTATGCCCTCTCCATAGAGCCGCTACTACAGCTAATACGGAAAAAGGTCAATGGGCTGGGCATCCATGGGTTACCGAGTATCACTGTATCAGCTTGTGCAGACGATGTGTCTGTATTTGTACGGGACAGGACGGATATATGGGAATTGGAGGAGTGCCTACATACGTACAGTGCTGCATCTTCTGCAAAAGTGAACTGGGGGAAGAGTGGTGCTTTGCTCTGCAGTGCAAAGGCTGCTCTATCGTCTGGATTTGCCCTGGAGGGAGACCGCACATGCGCTGCTCTGGAAAGCTGGCAACATGAGGCTTGACCAACATCTCTTCCTGCTGGACACCACTGGACTGGACCTCTCCGGCCTGGAGTCCTTTTATGCCTCAATGCTAAGTGCCTGGACTCTATGAGCCTGGACTCTACTGCAGCATACACGTGTGGGGGGGCTGCAACCGACAGCATGGGAATGGGAGGAGCCAATCTTCCACAACAAGCTTATACCCCTTTACTCTGTGCTCTCCGCCGCACTCAGGAGGAGGTTCCTGAATGCTGGGCTGTGTAAAGTAGGCTGCCTTTGGATGGCCGACGGTACTGGAAGGAAAACTGCAGGGCTCTCTCCCTCTTTCAGTTCAGTTCAGTTCAGCTTTATTGGCATGACCGTTTCATTTGACAGTGTTGCCAAAGAATTTAACACACATACAGTTCACTCTAAATCTAAAATCAATCAGTCAGTCAATCAATAAATAAATAGATTTCTATTTCTCTCTCTCTCTCTCCTTCTCTCTCTCTCCCTCTCCTTCTCTTTCTCTCTCTCCTTCTCTCTCTCTCTCTCCTTCTCTTTCTCTCTCTCTCTCTCCTTCTCTCTCTCTCTCTCCTTCTCTTTCTCTCTCTCCTTCTCTTTCTCTCTCTCTCCTTCTCTCTCTCTCTCTCTCTCCTTCTCCTTCTCTCTCTCTCTCTCTCCTTCTCTCTCTCCTTCTCTCTCTCTCTCCTTCTCTCTGTCTCTCTTCTCCCACGGCTCCTTCCTTTCTCTCTCTCCTCTCCATGATCTCTCTCCTTCTCTTTCTCTCTCTCTCTCTCTCTCCTTCTCTTTCTCTCTCTCTCTCTCCTTCTCTCTCTCTCTCTCTCTCTCCTTCTCTTTCTCTCTCTCTCTCTCCTTCTCTCTCTCCTTCTCTTTCTCTCTCTCTCCTTCTCTTTCTCTTCTCTCTCTCTCCCTCTCCTTCTCTTTCTCTCTCTCTCTCTCTCTCCTTCTCTCTCTCTCTCTCCTTCTCTTTCTCTCTCTCTCTCTCCTTCTATCTCTCTCTCTCCTTCTCTTTCTCTCTCTCTCTCTCCTTCTCTCTCTCTCTCTCCTTCTCTCTTTCTCTCTCTCTCTCTCTCCTTCTCGTTTCTCTTTTGCTCTCTCTTCTTCTCTCTCCTTCTCTTTCTCTCTCGTTCTCTTTCTCTCTCTCTATCTCTCTCTCTCTCTCTCCTTCTCTCTCTCTCCCTGTCCTTCTCTTTCTCTCTCTCTCTCTCTCTCCTTCTCTCTCTCTCTCCTTCTCTTTCTCTCTCTCCTTCTCTTTCTCTTCTCTCTCTCTCCTTCTCTTTCTCTCTCCTTCTCTCTCTCTCTCTCTCTCCCTCTTTCTCTCTCTCCTTCTCTCTCTCTCTCCTTCTCTCTGTCTCTCTCCCTCTTTCTCTCTCTCCTTCTTTCTCTCTCTCTCTCTTTCTCTCTCTCCTTTTCTCTCTCCTTCTCTCTCTCTCTCTCTCTCCTTCTCTCTCCTTTTCTCTCTCTCTCTCTCCTTTTCTCTCTCTCTCCTCTCTCTCTCTCTCTCTCTCCTTTTCTCTCTCTCTCTCTTGCTCTCTCTCTCTCTCTCCTCTCTGTCTCCCTCTCTCTCCCTCTCCTCTCTCTCTCTCTCCTTCTCTCTCTCCCTTTCTCTCTATCTCCCTCTCCTCTCTCTCTCCCCACACCACCATGAACTCACAAACACACATCATTAATTCACATGCAAGTTTCTGCTGCGACAGTGTGTGTGTGTGTGTGTGTGTGAGAGAGAGAGAGAGAGAGAGAGAGAGATGATCTGTTATTCTTATGTGTGTTTATGTTAATAAAGATGTTGAGTTGTTCTTCTTCTCTCTACAGTCTGTACAGCTGCAGTATTACAGAGGAAGGCTGTGCTGCTTTAGCTTCAGCTTTGAAATCAAACCCCTCACACCTGAGAGAGCTGAATCTGCTCTTCAATAAACCAGGGGAGTCAGGAGTGAAGCTGCTCTCTGATCTGCTGGAGGATCCACACTGTAAACTGGAGAAACTAGAGTGAGTTACTGAATTACAGTCTCTGTATACATATTCTCCCAGTGGATGTTGATCTACATTTTAGATTTAAATCTCCTCCTTAAACACACACAGACGTAGAGATTGTTGTGTGTGAGGGAGGTGTGAGGTTTGTATGAAGAATGAATTAGTATGTTTAATGGAGATTGTGTGAGGTTGTATTGTTTGAGATGTTCAGTTAATTCTTCTGATACAGCTTCTGTTCTTCTTTATGTTTTTTTGTGAAATAGTTTTGAATATTTAGGGTTTGTAGTTTTTGATGTGTCGCTGTTTTGATGCCTCTGATGCCCCTTTCCTCACCAAGAATGTAAATTTCTTCCTAGTGTGTTTCAGACAGACAGACTAAAGAGAGTTACTTTCTGTAATGACCTGATTTATTACCGGTGTTAGTGTGTATGTGAGAGAGTTGAGTCTGTGTGTTAATACTGTACACTAGAAATCCCACCAAATATAAAATGTCCAGTGGGAAGTTTAAATAAAGCTGGTTGCTAAAATGTTTGAAACAAAACTACAAGAACAAATACATTCGGGCAGCCTCGTCTGGGTGCTAGCAGGTGCTGATTCCCAAGTCACTGGGTTTGGCGACCAGCCTGGTGGGGATGACCATGAGGTAAAGGACTCAAGTCGATGAACAGCATTCGAGTGTAAGGGTTCCGTTTGTCCAGGTGGGTGAGAGACCTCCGTTGTGAGGAAGTCCACTGCATGTGTTGAACTGTTCTGGTCAAAATGAGCACAGAACTGATTAAGCACCTGTAAGAGAGAGGCACTACTGGCTGGGGGGCTCGGGGAAGGAGGTCTGTAGTCAGTAATGGTTTGGAGAATCAGATCAGTGTATTGGTTTTATTAGTACTGATGAAGGTGGTGCTGTTTATCTAGTGATGGTGTTTATCCTGATTGTGTTTGTGGGTGGAGTCTGAGTGCTGACTGTGATAAGTGTGTTTATGTTTGATCATTCTGTCCTGTTTTCTGTTTTTCAGCATCAGACCCTGGACCTGACCTGACCTGAGTCTCACACATGAGAAGAGAGGAGAGGATGAAGTCTTATAGACCACACACTGTATGTGACTCTACATGGTGATGTGTGTTTGGAGTCTGTATTGGTCAAATCTGTGAACACAGCTGTACCACAGAGCTGTATGCTTTCCTCCTGACCCCACTTCCTGTTTACCAGTAACTGCACCTCCAGTGTCCATCAAGCTCCTCACATGTGGTGATGAGAGCATGTACAGGATGAGAAGAGCCTGACGTTCTGATAACGACAGGAGTTCATCACTCAGACTAGTGGAAATGTTGGTAGACTTTAATAAACTCCTTCTAGAAGTCGACACTGAGCTCTGCTTACAGGAGGATCAAACACAGGAGCCAGAATATACATGTAGAGTACTGTCTACACTGTGTATAGTTATACATCACTGTGTATAGTTATACATCACTGTATATAGTTATACATCACTGTGTATAGTTATCATTTAAAATGTTCTTTTGCTGAAGAATTACAAAAATGAAATGTTTTAGTAGAATTTCATGTTCATCTAAATACAAAATCACAGTGACTGATCTGCACCATTTCTACAAATATGATCAATCATAGATCGATTTATTAAAGTGTCACTTTTTCTTTGTACCTAGTTCGTTCTCCTTTTTGGTTTACAGTATTGTTGTTTTATATTACACAATTTAAACAATTAATTATATTATTATATTTATATTAAAGCGTTTCTAGTGTTACGGCAGTCCGTTGAAACCGAGCAGAGTCCAGTTGGACTGAGTTTCTATAAACAGCTAACGAAGGAGGCTCTAGCTAGCTAATGCTATTAGCTGCACTAGCTAGGCACTTGGACAGACGGCCTGTCTGGACGAACGGACACTGCACTGACGGCGGGATCACGTGGACGACTTCTTGTCTGGATTAAAGGTTCTCTTTTTGTCTTCTTTTTGTCAATCTCCTCATATGAGGCCAAAGGGTCAATGTTTTAAAAAGTATCATGGTGCAGAGAAGCAGAAATGTCATGTCCTCCTATGAGGACGCCGGGGGTCTCAGGAGGATAGTTATACATCACTGTGTATAGTTATACATCACTGTGTATAGTTATACATCACTGTGTATAGTTATACATCACTGTGTATATGTAACCCAGAATTCATGTGAGCCACAAACATCACAAGCCATCGTATAGCGCTTTTCCTCTCCCTCTGTCTTTCTCCGTGTGCTTCGAAGGGGAGACCTGCAGCTACACATTAACAAGTTCAATGCTAATATGAAAAGAAACCACATAGCTCAAAGCTAAACTAACAGTACCCCCCTTTACAAGTGGAGCAAAGGACACCTTCCCACATAAAGGAGACCCTTGTTGAGTTGAGCTGTTGTAGCTAGCTTTTTACTGCTGGACTGCATGGTCAGAGTTAACCGAGTTTAAGCTATAATTCAGTTAAATGTGGAGTAAAAGATTTTATTTCCTACTCTGAGCTGCTGCCAGTCCTACACGCTATTGAGAAAGGGGGCCAAAAGCTGCATATTAGTCCTAGAGGTATATTCTATATGTTCTAAAATGAGTCAGTGGTGTACAGTTAAACTAAAATAAATAAACGTATTGTTTGTGAAAGAGTTTATTTAATTAGTATGCACTGCACGAGGTGTTTGTTCTACAGTAACAGAGAAAACAGAACATTAGCTTCATTACTTGGTAAAAATACATTTGAAATGTGTACATACATACCTGTTGTTCAAGAGACCTGTTAAGAAAATGTATTCCTGATAATAAAGACATCTACATTTTATTAGATATGTGATACGAGTAGCTAGTAGTTATTGTACAGTGCTATCAGAAACTGAATGTGACTGAGTGATGACTGAGAGTGAGACTTGGACACACAGAGCAAAGGTCAGGTTTTTTAAGAGCACCCGAAATCCTGGAGAACAAGTCCATTCCTAGCTATCCAGTTATGGGTATAGACCTTACGGTTTTGTTTTTGTCAAAATCAACAAATTTAATTCGACACGCCCTGAGATAGAAACAGAGTGAGGTTTATTATAGAAGTTAGTAGTACAGCTCAAAAGCAACAAACAGAGAGAACAAGCGAGAGAATGCTTAGCATGGAATGAGAGTGGCAGTACTTCAGAGAGTGACTGGAAAAATAGGGGTATATCAGCAAACAGGTGTAGAGAAAAACAGGTGTGTGATCAGAATGGGGAGATGAGGAATGTGAAAACAGGACGTGATTGGGGGGTTGTGGACATCCAATTGGAGATCGGAGGTAGAGGGGAAACCGTTATTAACCGTTTTATGTTATTTGTTTCTGGGTTTTACTGAAAAAAGAAAGCTAAAAAGGTCTGAACTAAGCTACCGTATCTGAAATCAGTGAGGTTAACCAAAGCTAATTTAAATAGATTAAAATTAAATAATCCTAATCCATAAACAACCATAAACTGATAACTTTAACTAATTAAACACACAGTAAATGCTGTATTAAGGGTCCATGATCCGCCATTAATTAAGGCATTAACTAATGATACATTAATCAGAAAGTCATTAATCAGGAACAAATGAAGGAGTCATATATTAACAACCACAGGACTGAGTTACTCAGCATTAGCTAATACATGTGATGAAGATGGAGGTAATAAAGCCTTTGTTCAGAGTCTGAATTCATCAGGAGTTCATGTGTTAATGAAGCATTTTGTTGTCACGAGATCAGTGTTCTGGATTAATGTGTATCAAAGTCACCGGTGTGTTTTCTGTAGATCCACCGTGTCATAATCGTTTCTACTTGTGTCTGGTTGGTCTTACTGTTTAAGCAGTCCTTCTGTTTTCCTGTGTTTTACCTGTGTAAGCTCTGAAGTTTGTTACCTTCTCTGCTTCTACCTGCCTGTTGTCTATTAGTTACAGTGGTGGACAAAATACACAAATCATGTACCAGAGTTAATGTAGAGAATTCCCAAGGTGAAATATTACTCCAGTAAAAGTAAAAATCCTCCCATTAGACCTCCACTGGAGTAAAAGTACTAAAGTATTTACCTTCAGATGTACTTAAGTATGGAGAGTAACAGGAGCAGGATTTATTGTAGGATTTCTCAGTTTCCCAGGATCCCAGTTTAACCTGATCACCTAAGCCCGAGGTCAGTTCAGTCTAATAGGAATAGATCTAAGGGATGTTATTAGACAACCCGTATCTTTAGGCTTAACTTACCTGACTAACTGAGGAATACTGTAATACTGGTATACTGAAATACTGGTATACTGTACTACTGATATACTGATCTACTGTACTACTGAAATGTTGATATACTGTACTCAAATCAAATCACTTTTGTCATGTCACATTTTCACAGGTGTGAAGGTGAGTGAAAAACTTAGGTGTGTAGTCCCTTACAGTACTTAAATACAAAAAATATACATTAGACATAAATATATACAATACTAAGCACAAAATATCTGTTTATCCTAATATACAGTTTTATATAACAGTAATATAAGAGTAATAGAGAGATAGAATATCAAAAAGAAAATCCAGAAAATTTCATTGTATAAAATATATAAATTTAATTGTATTTTGCAGAGAGAAATAAGTATTTGATCACCTACCAAACATTAAGAGTTCTGGCTCCTACAGACCAGTAAGATGCTCCTAATCAACTCGTTACCTGCATTAAAGACAGCTGTCTTAAACTGTCACCTGTATAAAAGACACCTGTCCACAGACTCAATTAATCAGTCAGACTCTAACCTCTCCAACATGGGCAATTAACCCCTTACATTCCCAACAGTGTATATGTTCTGAGGATGAGGGGGTTCATGCAAAACCCCCTTAGCCGTCTGAGGAAGAAGAAGCACTGTTGTGCCTTCTTCACCATCCGTGTGGTGTGTTCAGACCATGTGAGTTCCTCTGTGATGTGAACACCGAGGAACTTATAGCTGCTGACCCTCTCTACAGCGGCCCCAGTGATGGTGATGGGGGTGTGCACTCTCTCCTGCTTCCTGAAGTCCACTATCAGCTCCTTGGTCTTGTTGACATTGAGAGAAAGGTTATTCTCCCGGCACCAGTGTGTCAGGAAGCTGACCTCCTCTCTGTAGGCCTCCTCGCTGTTACTGGAGATCAGGCCCACAATTGTAGTGTCGTCTGCAAGTTTGATGATGACGTTGGAGCTGTGTCTGGCTGTACAATCTTGGGTATACAGGGAGTACAAGAGAGGGCTGAGCACACAGCCCTGTGGGGCTCCAGTGCCAAGGGTCAGTGAGGAGGAGGTGATGCCAGCCAACTTCACCACCTGGCGTCGGTTCGTCAGGAAGTTCAGGATCCAGCTACTCAGAGAACTGTTCAGACCCAGATCCCGAAGCTTGATGTCGAGTCTCGAGGGGACGATGGTGTTGAAAACACTTTCTTTGTCTTGAAACGTGAAAAACAACATCTTAAGATAAAGAAGTGATTATTTTTATGTCTGGAAGGTGAGGTACGTCTTACGACTCTGTCTAAGATATGAACTATAAAAGTCGTGTGGTATGAGTGTGGTCTGAGTGTGGTCTGAGTGTGGAACTATCAAACTAAATATAACACATTATAACACGTTATAACATCATTAATGCTGCTTATCAGCGCACTGTCCACACTGTACGTCTGCTCAGCTTCACCACTGTATAGCTAAGCTATATGTATAGCAATTTCCATTCACTCACTCACCTACATGTACTCAAATATACTGATAGATTTTATAATAACCAGCCCATATTAATTATACAACACCTCCACAGACAGAGAGAGAACATGGAGTAGGATCAGGGAGCGACAGATGAGGAGAGAGGAAAGGAGACAAGGAGGGGAAAGTGTGATGGCAGGAGGAGAAGGAGAGGAAAATAAAAACATGAAACAGCAGCTCTAAACAGAAGAGGTCCGGGTCAGACCCAGACTGGCCTAATATTCCAGGCGTCAGATATAAAATTTACAAATTTACATTATGATATTGTAAACTGTAAATACATTATTAAACAACTGTATTAAAAACAGAGGTACAATAAAAGACAACGACCTTTTTATTCAGTAGAGCTGCATCAAGCACATTTCCACAGCTTTACATTTTCCAGAATGAACTTCTGCACAGAGACTGGATTTCCAATTCCAGCAACTCCTTTAGTGAGCACAGTTCTGATGGACTTATCTTTAAAGATGTCGTTACATTTGATGGGTGTCTCCTGTATTACTGGTCTCCTGGATGTAGTTTCAATCTGTCTGACCTCATGTTCATTATTGACCTCTCCACTCCCACCCTCTGTGATGTACAGCTCTGTGTAGATCTCATTCAGAAGTTTTGAGGTTCCAGGATTTGAGATTCCTTCATTAATTTTTTGATTTTTTTCCTTCAGTGTGTATTTCGACTTTTGATGGGAAGGAGCCAGTTCTAATTAAAAGATGAATAAATAATGATAAATATATTGTGGTGTCTGACAGGTGCTCCATGTTTCAGAAGCTGCCCCATACGTGTGTAGTAGACGTAAAAGAAAATTTAGTTTTTTTAATTTCATATAAATCTGCATCAGGTTAAATACACTCCAATATGAGACACAGTACATATCAGTGTTAAGAAGAATTAAAATGAATTAAAAAGATTTCAATTATTATGGAGATCATTTGGGTTAAAAGACAATGCAGTTGTAATGAGGGGAGCTCAGACACAGGGATGGGATCCATGTGGCAGGTTTTAATAGGGCAAGAAACAGGAGAAAATGAAAAATACAGAAAATGTAAAAAACACAAACAAAAGTCAAAAGAACCCAGAAAGCTCAGAAGATCCACAAAAATAAGCAAAACTCAAAAGCTCTGAGGAGATCGCCCTTTTAAAATCCTCAAAAAAGACAAAGTCCAGAGCAGAATCAAAACACGAAGCCAGGTGGCCAAAAAGAGCTCAGGAGTCAGGTGATGTTGATAACTCTGAAAATGATAAGTGAGCACTAAAAGATCAAAGGGACTTTAAAGAACACAAGTACCTGAGAGCAGTGCACCAAAACCACAAGGTGACATTTGTTAATGCTCCACAATACTAAAGGGGAAGGAAGGGCTTTTTAAAGGGAAGGTAATGGCAGGGGAAACTGGATGCAGGTGAGAAGGGCAGGAATGGAAAAGTACTGGAGCTGTGTCTAAACTTCTGGTGACGCCGACCTCTGGGGGCCAGTACATGAAGTGTCCTGGGGCCAACACCCCTGTCAGCAGTATCTTTAAAGAGATCTGTTCATTCTCTCAGTCTGAAAGGTGTGCGCTTTCTACATTGTGCCTTCTCCTCTGACCACAAACTATTTTTTCTTTTACCACACACAGCGCTAGGGTGGGCTTTTTGTGTTGCCTATGAGATCATGCCCACCATATCATGTATTAACGTTTGGTTTCGGCATTACTACAAACACCATATGACATGTAGGAGCAACAGTTACTGAGCTGTGATTAATATTAATATCGTATCATCATAATTTAAAGTCTGTAAACGAATGAACATAACGGATAATGACCTGACCCTGAACTCTTACTCGTCTGTAGCATGTCGGTGAGGTCCATGTTCTCAGGACACAGTGTGATCTTCAGCGCTGCCAAAACAGAGTATCCTCCACAGATCCTCCACAGAGTAATCTCTCTGCCTCCAGCTTTACAGGTTAATGATCATCAGATAGGAAGTTAATGGAACAATAATCTGTGTATTATGTGCTGTTATCTGATTATTTCAAAGGGATTTAAATCAAAACTTTAACTCAATATTTTAATTAAATGTCTTTAAACATATTTTACAGTAAAGCAGTAATCATTTTTACAGTCATATGTCCTCTATTAGTTCCACACACCTGGTCCATGTTTCCCCTGGTAGGTTCTGGTGTCTCACTCTGCACTCTGTTTGAAACACAACATGGTTTTAACTGCGGCATATGGAAAACCTGATCCACACATCAAAGACACGGTCATGCACTGTAATAGATTAATTTCAGTTTCAGTTTTAAATACTCTAAAAGATAAACAATATACAGCTCCATCAACACCTGAACATTTTTCCAGTTTGGAGAATCCACCAACACTCCAGATAGATAATCATACAGTATATTAATACTACAGCGCCGGGGCAGAAGAACCCGCGGAACACTGAGCGTCCGGGTAAATGCTCTTATATGTAGAACAGGCTCTTTAACAGAGGCAGAGAAATGCGCACTCCAGCACTAACCCAACATTAAACATCATCGTTTCAGTATTAACTCTACAGAAGTGGTTAAGACTCAACATCAGATTAGAGTTCTGATTCAGTGACTCTCACACTGAAGCTTAAACCTTGATTTAACACTGATTCAGTGACTGATGGAGATCTGGGACTGGGCTTCATAGCCAGGACTGTATGATGTAGAGGCAGCACATTACATAACACAGAGAGGAGACATGCTGATGGTGAAGTGTGAACCCTCACCACAAACTGGTAGTGGACAGTGTGTGCACACGCTGTTAGATATCAGCTGAAAGAAACAAACTTAAGAGAAACTGGTTTAACACTTAGACCTCCTCTCTATCAGTCCTCAGTCCTTATTCAGAAATGGTGTATACAGCCAAAGGGGAGTCAGGAATGTGCACACAGTCATCCACATGCACACCCAGGTCTATAAGAAACACTGTGTGGGGATTTAGGTACGTATGTATGGAAGCTTTAACTCAGGTGTAAAGCCACTACACAACATTCTGGAGAAGAGGAAACTGATGACTCCTGTGGTGAAGCAGGGAATTACAGATGTGGACGCCTTTATAAAGATCAATCAATCATCAGTATAGATCCACTTTATAGCACCATTATAATTACATCATTCCCAAATCCCCCAATCACATCCTCTATAGCCCACCTACAGGAACAGATACGGCTAAATAAAGAACACAGAGTCACCATAATCTAACGCTGCTCATATCAACATTAAAATAAACACAGACAGTATTATTAACAGAAATTATGATGTCATGTATTTCTTAGACATATTCAGTATACATGTTCACTTATTATTATGGTCTATGATGATGGCAGTTCACTCTGATTTACATGCTGCTATAAATATCATTAAAGCATAGAGGCTTGTTGGTCTGTGCAAAAATAAGGATCTGTTTAGCAAACAGCCCGACATCTCAAAATGATGAACGTGATTATAATAATGATTTTAATAAGAAGTACAACTATTATTAATAACTAAATAATAATAACTGTCCTCACACTAATAACTAATTATCATTGCTGTGGACAGTTTCATTCTACACTGATATGAATTTGGTTTCACGTTTTATTAAAATCAATGAAGGCTAATGCACATGAACTACACAGAGTACCAAAATGAACAGGTGTGGAGTAAACGGTATGTGTGGATGTGTAAGTGTGTGTGAGGTTGGGGGAGTTGGGGGAGGTTAAATACTGTGCGATACATTATACTGTTATATTCTACTTTAAGTTATACTGTATATTACACAGAATACTGAACTACAGAGGGAATAAAATATTTTTAGGGCTGTGTTGTTGTTGTTGTTGTTGTTGTTGTTGTTTGTTTACATCAGAAACTTCTGAACCACTTTCCCATCGGGATCACTGGAGCTCAGAGTAAAGTTTTAATCCGCCTTCATTTTCACATCATTCTTACCTGAACTCTGTAGAACTGCTCCCCTCTCGGAGCTTCATTAGCTCATTCACTGAAAAGTCACTCTGCATGGACACACAGCTGGGTTCAGGTGAATCAGATCTCTTACCCTGATCCAGTCTACAACACAAACAAGATCACACATGACTTTAATCCTGTCCTGCAAGTTGGTGTAAAAACAAACTCACTTCACAAAAGATCATGATGCTGTGTTGGTACCATGTTGACCAGTAGGTGTCAGTATCACCTCAACACTCAATGCAAGCTCCCATTCAAATAAGTAAGAGGGGTGTGTTCAGTGACTCCAGGTGCTGAAAGGTCTCTGGCAGTAATGCCTCACTCTCTGGCCTTTCCCTCATCAGAGGGCAGACCTCAAAAGGGAGACCCCTCCTTCGCTCGGCCTGTCCTTACTGTCTAGAGCACACAGACAAAGAGAACCAAGGAACCTTCTACCAGTAGGCCTACCTGGTCCTAGTTTAACTTCAGGTTAATTCAAGTAACTGCAGCCTGAGTGACTGATCACAGCCTTGTTAAACTGGATCTGCATGGAGTTGTAGAGGTTCCTAATGATAATCCATCCCATGCAGCTTGAATATTCTCACTCAGTTCCTGCAGAGTAGAGGTGGAGTGACACTTTGGATGTTCATCTTGACGCAGACCACGGTGCCTCCACACATGGATTCAGATGTCGTCTCTATCAAGACTCGTCACTGAAGATAACCCGCTGCCATTCTGAATCACTCAATGACGTGGTGACGTGGTAAGAAACACTGTGTGGGGATTTAGGTACGTATGTATGGAAGCTTTAACTCAGGTGTAAAGCCGCTACACAACATTCTGGAGAAGAGGAAACTGATGACTCCTGTGGTGAAGCAGGGAATTACAGATGTGGACTCCTTCATAAAGTTCAATTAATCATCAATATAGATCCACTTTATAGCATCATTATAATGACATCATTCCCAAATCCCCCAATCACATCCTCTATTTCACATCATTTTTACCTGAGCTCTGTAGAACTGCTCCCCTCTCTGAGGTTTATTAGTTCATCCACTGAAAAGTCACTCTGCATGGACACACAGCTGGGTTCAGGTGAATCAGATCTATTACCCTGATCCAGTCTACAACACAAACAAGATCACACATGGCTTTAATCCTGTCCTGCAAGTTGGTGTAAAAACAAACTCGCTTCACAAAAGATCATGATGCTGTGTTGGTACCATGTTGACCAATAGGTGTCAGTATCGCCTCAACACTCAATGCAAGCTCCCATTCAAAGAAGCAAGAGGGGTGTGTTCAGTGACTCCAGGTGTTAAAAGGTCTCTCGCAGTAATACCTCACTCTCTGGCCTTGCCCTCACCACAGGGTAGACCTCAAAAGGGAGACCCCTCCTTCGCTCGACCTGTCCCCACTGTCTAGAGCACACAGACAAAGAAAACCAAAGAACCTTCTACCAGTAGGCCTATCTGGTCCGAGTTTAACGTCAGGTTAATTCAAGTAACTGCAGCCTGAGTGATTGGTCACAGCCTGGATCTGCATGGAGTTGTAGAGGTTCCTAATGGTGTCCTGTGATAATCTATCCCATGGAGCTTGAATATTCTCACTCAGTTTCTGGAGAGTAGAGGTGGAGTGACACTCTGGCTGTTCATCTTGGTGCTGACCACGGTGCCTCCAAACACAGAATCAGTTTTTATCTCCACCAAGACAAAAGCGAGTCCACACTTGCTGCTGTTGCTGTTGGTTCTCCCTCTATGTGGTTCTTGTAAGTCTCCCAAGTGTGCAACTTCAGTCATTCCCATTTCATTTCCCAATGTCAGTCCTACCCACCAAGTTTCATTCCCGTCTGTTTCTTCCTTTTGAGTGCAGCTATTTTTGATGATGAGTGTGTAATAAAGAACTATGGGTGGAATAAAATAGTTTTGATGGTGCTGCTCTGGTTTGTTGTACCACCAGTCAGAGACACTGAACCGTGTTCCCTTTAAGAACCCTGGAGTTCATTTTCACACTGTTCTTACCTGAACTCTGTAGGTCTGTTATCGTCTCTGAAGAATAATGGTCTGCCCATTGACCCTTCACTTTTCATGGACACACAGCTGGGTTCAGGGGAATCAGATCTCTTACCCTGATCTGGTCTAAAACACACACAGTAACAGACATGACTTCAACACTTTGTTTGTGTAAAGAAACACACTCCACTGTGCTGTGTTGGTACGATACCAGTAGGTCTCAATATCACTGGAAACGTTCAAAGCAGATTGATCACCGTTCAAGAGTTCTCAGATAAGATCGCAAAAGCAGCAGCCTTGTTAAAGTGGAGAGATCAAGTCCTTCATTAGAAACTGCAGACCAGACCAGATTTCCTAAATCAACTTCCAGAAGACTCAACATTCCCAGCATTCCTGGACGTGTTAACTTGCATCCTTCAACACGAGTGGTGAGAAATCCCTCTACATCCCACTCAGGAATTCCATTAAAATTATGAAGTTTGGACATTTGGAAAATATCCATCATGTGAGGCTGAGCTCTTATCATCTGGACATAGCATAGTTAAGGAACCATCTGGACAAACAGAGCATGTGTGTGAGAGTCCCGTATGTGGACTATTTCATTTCAGTACAGGGACGACACACCTAAGACATTCACTCACCTGCTCACCTGTGTAAATGTGACGTGACACTAAACCTGATTTCATTTCTATTTAAATCTTTGTTCTAGCTCTGACTGGCTGCTGCTGATAACTCAGAGAAACCAACACTTTAATAAACCCCTCAGAAATCACATCACTGATATTACCTTCTCAGAAATCACATCACTGATATTACCTTCTCAGAAATCACATCACTGATATTACCTTCTCAGAAATCACAACACTGATATTACCTTCTCAGAAATCACATCACTGATATTACCTTCTCAGAAATCACATCACTGATATTACCTTCTCAGAAATCACATCACTGATATTACCTTCTCAGAAATCACATCACTGATATTACCTTCTCAGAAATCACATCACTGATATTACCTTCTCAGAAATCACATCACTGATATTACCTTCTCAGAAATCACATCACTGATATTACCTTCTCAGAAATCACATCACTGATATTACCTTCTCAGAAATCACATCACTGATATTACCTTCTCAGAAATCACATCACTGATATTACCTTCTCAGAAATCACATCACTGATATTACCTTCTCAGAAATCACATCACTGATATTACCTTCTCAGAAATCACATCACTGATATTACCTTCTCAGAAATCACATCACTGATATTACCTTCTCAGAAATCACATCACTGATATTACCTTCTCAGAAATCACATCACTGATATTACCTTCTCAGAAATCACATCACTGATATTACCTTCTCAGAAATCACATCACTGATATTACCTTCTCAGAAATCACATCACTGATATTACCTTCTCAGAAATCACATCACTGATATTACCTTCTCAGAAATCACATCACTGATATTACTGATATTACCTTCTCAGAAATCACATCACTGATATTACCTTCTCAGAAATCACATCACTGATATTACCTTCTCAGAAATCACATCACTGATATTACCTTCTCAGAAATCACATCACTGATATTACCTTCTCAGAAATCACAACACTGATATTACCTTCTCAGAAATCACATCACTGATATTACCTTCTCAGAAATCACATCACTGATATTACCTTCTCAGAAATCACATCACTGATATTACCGTCTAAGAAATCACATCACTGATATTACCTTCTGAGAAATTAGATACTGTGATAATTATATATATATATGAGACTGATATACTCAATTATGAGACTGATTTATTGATGAGACTGATTAATATTATGAGACAGGTCATATTAATGTTAGGTAGCCAAACATCAACCAGCTCACCTCACAGTTTCCTGTGTGTCCTGTTCCACAGAGAAGCTCATTCTGGAGGTGATCTGTTCTCCCTCAGGTATTACTGACTCCTGAGAACACACAGTCAGGTCTCTGTCTCTGCCCATTGACCCTTCACTTTTCATGGACACACAGCTGGGTTCAGGGGAATCAGATCTCTTACCCTGATCTGGTCTAAAACACACACAGTAACAGACATGACTTCAACACTTTGTTTGTGTAAAGAAACACACTCCACTGTGCTGTGTTGGTACGATACCAGTAGGTCTCAATATCACTGGAAACGTTCAAAGCAGATTGATCACCGTTCAAGAGTTCTCAGATCAGCTCGCAAAAGCAGCAGCCTTGTTAAAGTGGAGAGATCAAGTCCTGCATTAGAAACTGCAGACCAGACCAGATTTCCTAAATCAACTTCCAGAAGACTCAACATTCCCAGCATTCCTGGACGTGTTAACTTGCATCCTTCAACACGAGTGGTGAGAAATCCCTCTACATCCCACTCAGGAATTCCATTAAAATTATGAAGTTTGGACATTTGGAAAATATCCATCATGTGAGGCTGAGCTCTTATCATCTGGACATAGCATAGTTAAGGAACCATCTGGACAAACAGAGCATGTGTGTGAGAGTCCCGTATGTGGACTATTTCATTTCAGTACAGGGACGACACACCTAAGAAATCACATCACTGATATTACCTTCTCAGAAATCACATCACTGATATTACCTTCTCAGAAATCACATCACTGATATTACCTTCTCAGAAATCACAACACTGATATTACCTTCTCAGAAATCACATCACTGATATTACCTTCTCAGAAATCACATCACTGATATTACCTTCTCAGAAATCACATCACTGATATTACCTTCTCAGAAATCACATCACTGATATTACCTTCTCAGAAATCACAACACTGATATTACCTTCTCAGAAATCACATCACTGATATTACCTTCTCAGAAATCACATCACTGATATTACCTTCTCAGAAATCACATCACTGATATTACCTTCTCAGAAATCACATCACTGATATTACCTTCTCAGAAATCACATCACTGATATTACCTTCTCAGAAATCACATCACTGATATTACCTTCTCAGAAATCACATCACTGATATTACCTTCTCAGAAATCACAACACTGATATTACCTTCTCAGAAATCACAACACTGATATTACCTTCTCAGAAATCACATCACTGATATTACCTTCTCAGAAATCACATCACTGATATTACCTTCTCAGAAATCACATCACTGATATTACCTTCTCAGAAATCACATCACTGATATTACCGTCTAAGAAATCACATCACTGATATTACCTTCTGAGAAATTAGATACTGTGATAATTATATATATATGAGACTGATATACTCAATTATGAGACTGATTTATTGATGAGACTGATTAATATTATGAGACAGGTCATATTAATGTTAGGTAGCCAAACATCAACCAGCTCACCTCACAGTTTCCTGTGTGTCCTGTTCCACAGAGAAGCTCATTCTGGAGGTGATCTGTTCTCCCTCAGGTATTA
This sequence comes from Prochilodus magdalenae, assembly GCA_024036415.1. Lineage (NCBI taxonomy): Eukaryota > Metazoa > Chordata > Actinopteri > Characiformes > Prochilodontidae > Prochilodus > Prochilodus magdalenae. Next base: position 5,055 of record JAMWET010003413.1, on the reverse strand, counting down.
CTGACTCCTGAGAACACACAGTCAGGTCTCTGTCTCTGCCCATTGACCCTTCACTTTTCATGGACACACAGCTGGGTTCAGGGGAATCAGATCTCTTACCCTGATCTGGTCTAAAACACACACAGTAACAGACATGACTTCAACACTTTGTTTGTGTAAAGAAACACACTCCACTGTGCTGTGTTGGTACGATACCAGTAGGTCTCAATATCACTGGAAACGTTCAAAGCAGATTGATCACCGTTCAAGAGTTCTCAGATCAGCTCGCAAAAGCAGCAGCCTTGTTAAAGTGGAGAGATCAAGTCCTGCATTAGAAACTGCAGACCAGACCAGATTTCCTAAATCAACTTCCAGAAGACTCAACATTCCCAGCATTCCTGGACGTGTTAACTTGCATCCTTCAACACGAGTGGTGAGAAATCCCTCTACATCCCACTCAGGAATTCCATTAAAATTATGAAGTTTGGACATTTGGAAAATATCCATCATGTGAGGCTGAGCTCTTATCATCTGGACATAGCATAGTTAAGGAACCATCTGGACAAACAGAGCATGTGTGTGAGAGTCCCGTATGTGGACTATTTCATTTCAGTACAGGGACGACACACCTAAGACATTCACTCACCTGCTCACCTGTGTAAATGTGACGTGACACTAAACCTGATTTCATTTCTATTTAAATCTTTGTTCTAGCTCTGACTGGCTGCTGCTGATAACTCAGAGAAACCAACACTTTAATAAACCCCTCAGAAATCACATCACTGATATTACCATCTCAGAAATCACATCACTGATATTACCTTCTCAGAAATCACATCACTGATATTACCTTCTCAGAAATCACATCACTGATATTACCTTCTCAGAAATCACATCACTGATATTACCTTCTCAGAAATCACATCACTGATATTACCTTCTCAGAAATCACATCACTGATATTACCTCCTCAGAAATCACATCACTGATATTACCTTCTCAGAAATCACATCACTGATATTACCTTCTCAGAAATCACAACACTGATATTACCTTCTCAGAAATCACAACACTGATATTACCTTCTCAGAAATCACATCACTGATATTACCTTCTCAGAAATCACATCACTGATATTACCTTCTCAGAAATCACAACACTGATATTACCTTCTCAGAAATCACAACACTGATATTACCTTCTCAGAAATCACATCACTGATATTACCTTCTCAGAAATCACATCACTGATATTACCTTCTCAGAAATCACATCACTGATATTACCGTCTAAGAAATCACATCACTGATATTACCGTCTAAGAAATCACATCACTGATATTACCTTCTGAGAAATTAGATACTGTGATAATTATATATATATATGAGACTGATATACTCAATTATGAGACTGATTTATTGATGAGACTGATTAATATTATGAGACAGGTCATATTAATGTTAGGTAGCCAAACATCAACCAGCTCACCTCACAGTTTCCTGTGTGTCCTGTTCCACAGAGAAGCTCATTCTGGAGGTGATCTGTTCTCCCTCAGGTATTACTGACTCCTGAGAACACACAGTCAGGTCTCTGTATGAGCTCCATCTGAAAGCTGTTCTATCAGTAGTGTTTATACTGTGTTCTCTGTGTGTCTGATATATCTAGAATCATCAGGTCAGTCAGTAAATTCTAGTAGCTGTAACTTCAGTAATTACCTCTGTGCTTTCTCTCCAAACAGGGTTTCTGATCCTCTCTCCAGAAACCGGACTCTACTGGAGACTTCCACTTTAAACCATCTGGACTGGATAAAGCACCACAGGAGCTGCTGGAAGTCCGCCTGCAGGTTGAAGAGGGTGGAGCGATGTGCTGCCTGACCAATCACAGTGCTCTATTCTACCTTCCTGGATGAATGGGTGTGGCTAGAAAAGTACAAGGAATTATTCTCTTATTAAAAACCGTATTCACCAAAGTGATGACATCATGTGAGTGACTGATATATGATGCCTAGCAGTGCTTGTGTTTACTCTAGCTCTCTCACCGGGATAAGATTCCGGACTCCTGAATTAAAGAGCCAGGTCTTCTCAGTAGGCGACTCATACCACTCACCTGGACACAAGCCAGTACACGCTTCCACATGTCCCCACCAGTGACCTACAGTAAACAGAGTTCCTCTGTGTGTGAAGGTCAATAAGAAGGTAAACAGGTTATTAAACTGGATCACAGTACAGAATCACATACACCACATACAGGGTGGTGTGGTTCTCTCTGATCTTCAGGGTCTTTAATAGCAGCAGCCCTGCTGTTCACCATCAGACTCTCTGAGCTGCACTGAAGATTAAACCACCAGCATTATTAACACCAGCATGCTGACTGGATTTCATTGGCTCTGTACCTGAACTCTGCACACTGATAATAAAGCTGGAACTGTTGTAATTTAATCTAATGTGTGTGTGTGCAGTAGGCCTACTGGGTGCGGCTGTTTGGCAACCGTGCTACTCACAGAATCAACATTATTAATTTAGTATTTATTAGCTCTTATTTAGCTATTTATTTTATTACTGCTGTTTATGATCCAGGCTGAGAAAAAACGATCTGGATTAAATGTTCTGCTGACTTCCTGTAATATAGACATAACTCGAGAGTAACTCAAGTCAGATTCATTGTGAGATCCCTCACAATACCTCACAAGGTGCCTAATGATCATGACTGGTGGCATCTGGCTAGAACTGTCCAGGTGAACAGACGAACGACTCTGATAAAAATCACATCCACATTCAATGCAGGAGGCCCCATAAGCATATCCAACAGTTCAGTGCAGCGTTCTTTAGCTTTCACGGGATATGGGAGCAGAAGACCCACCAGAGTGCCTCTGTTAACACCACCACACCTGAAATAGCTCCTCATCTGGGCTGGTGAGGTGGCTAACTGGAGTCACAGCACCGACTGTTTTGGGCTGATGGTAGGGTTTGTGTGTGGTGCAGACCCTATGAAGTTATTGACCCCAGTTTTCAACAAGGCACTGTGCAGACTAGTGTTTGTTCCATATTGGTGTGGGGTGTGTTGTGATGCGTTGGACTCACTGGTCTGTCTAAACAGGTCAGTGACCATTTGCAGCCCTTCATAGACGTCATGTACCCCCACAATAATATTTCAGCAGGATAATGCACCGTGTGAATGGCCCAATCTTCCCAGAACTGGTTCGAGGAGCATTCTGGAGGTCTGGAGCTGTGACCTGACATGAGCCCAATCAAAGCGTTTTTGTATGGCTCTGTATCACTGTGTGAACGAGTAAATACTACTGATGTAGAATTCACCCAGACAGTAATAATTTCCTCCATCTTCAGCCTGGACTCCACCGATGGTCAGAGAGAAATCAGTTCCAGACCCATTCCCACTGAAACGAGCTGGAGTTCCTGACACTACTGTTAATCAATTTAATCAGGAGTTTAGGAGCTTCTCCAGGTTTCTGCAGATACCAGGTTAAACGTTGACCCCAACTGTCATTGCACACTGCAGTGTTGGTTCTACACTGAATGGTGACGGTTTCTCCTGGAAGAGCAGATTTGACTGTGGAGCAGCAAATCAGGTGGTAGATATTGTCCCAGAAACTACTTTAAAGACCCTAATGAGTAACAAGCTGAAGCTGGAGAACATGAGAGGTCAGAGTTCAGGGGGGACGGGGCAGTGTTAGACATTACTACTCATTTAAAATGCTATTTCAGTGAAGTTTATGGAAAGTGTTGGATGGAGGAGTTTGTATGGGGGCTTCATTAGAATGTATCACTCTGCTGGACGTTTGGTGGAGGAACTAAAATTCATTGTGAAACAGTGTCTTTTATTCATCTAGTTTCAGTTTTATCTGGTCCGGCTGAAACTAGAAAGAGAGTTACACTGGTGAAGGCTCTAAACACATGCACTGATGTAACACACCTGAACACTGAATCTGTAAGAGTCCATATTACAGTACCCTATAATAAGAGGGGGGGCTAATACACAGTTAGCCAGTTACACCCTTAATAAACTGTACTGGCACTGAAAAGTATCTTTAATGTCAATCATGTAAATGCTTCTTAAGTAACAATCCACTAACTCTGGTCAACATGTCCCAGAGGTTTCAATATTAAATCAATGGAAGATACAGTCTTACATCTGTGTAATATGAATATATTTCAATAAAATAAAAACAAGGAAATGATTAAACAGAAGATACTATACATGCTGTAATGATGATTTTTTAAACACACGGTATACAAACCTCTTCAGTTATAGTACAGAGCCCCAATCTGGAAATTCTGTTGGGTGTACATCTAAAAAGAATATGAAGAATAAAAAAGGGTAGAAAGAGACACTTTGAATAAATTGGATCTATAATTGGTCTTATTTTGTTAGCCAGTGGTGCAGATCAGTCACTGTGTTGGCTCTGGATTTAAGATGGACATGACAGTTTATTTTAAAGCCACATTAACCTAAACACATAACTACACGTATATACAGCTCATATAACTATATAGCAGTGATGTTCTATAAACTATTATACAGTGATGTTTAACTACACAATGATAGATAGATAGCAAATAGTGCAATAGGTTAATGAATGATTGCCTACTTATATTTTGTATATGAATTATAGGGTATACAATGTATATGACTATACACAGTGATGTTATAACTTATATACAGTTGATATATAACTATATACAAACAGATAGTATAACCTATACACAGTGATGTATAACTATAACCAGTGATGTATAACTATATACAGTGTTTAGACAGCTACACTACAGTTTTTATTGTATATTCTGGATCCTGTGTTTTTTGAATGATCCTCCTGTAAGTTAGAGCTCAGGTAGTCGACTTCTTATAGAAAAGGAGTTTATTAAAAGTTTTATACCCAAACATTTCCACTAGTCTGAGTTGATGACCTCCTGTTGTTTATCAGAACGTCATGATCTCTTCTACCCTCCTGTACGTGCTTCTCATCTCCAAATGTGAGGAAGTTAAGTTGGATGGATACTGGAGGTGCAGTCACCGTAAACAGGAAGTGTGGGGGGTCCAGGAAGAACAAGCAATCCTC
>JAMWET010003412.1:55000-63714 GCA_024036415.1 Prochilodus magdalenae | reverse complement strand
CGCCTCGTATAAGCGCAACAGCTTGCATCCATTTAGGTTGGAACCGGAAATATTGTAAAGTCCCCTTTTCGTTTCATCTAATACTGAGGTAATTAGTGCTATCATAATTATTGTCCTTCCCTCTTATATGGATTTCATCATAATGACCTGGACTGAAACATTCCCGACTCGGCCTTCCTGGAAAACAGGCTAACGTTAGCATGGTTAGCACTGATTACAGACACCACCATCTGCACTCATTTGTATCATCCCAGTGTGGCGGTCATACCACCCACCACCACCTTCAAGACACATGCCCAGCCCTTCATGAAGTAATTTCTACTCTGCCGTCTGTGCTATGCTCGGTTGTGGTTGTTTGATTGGCTATAGCGTCACTATGCTAAGGTCGAATTCAACCCTGTCTACAGGCAAACCAATCGTTCACCCAGTCCAAGACGCGGGTATGACTGACATAGATAGTGAGACTCACACGTGGACCCTATATTTGTACTGTGTGTACCTTATAACACGCTCCTGGCACCTGATGCCTAGCGTATATTGTACACCCCTGGTACGAGCACACATCGAAACGTCAGACCCTAGTAAGTTTGGCCCGCACTGTTTTGTGCCTTACATGCCCATTGCCATAATTTCTATTCACTGCTGTGCTATTTGTTGTCGCTGCCTACGACTTCAGCTCAGACTCCCCCTCCTGTTGCATAATAAGCTAGGCAAGAGGAGCTTAGAGCCGAAACATACGCCAAGAAGCTGATAGCCAATTAAACGAAACACGAGAGCTACATAAACAGCCAATTAAAGCGTGATCAGACCAAAAGCTCTGGCGTTACATTGAGCTGAGACGCTAATCAGCAGCAAGATCATCAGGTACGCGCCTTTTGCGTTAATGGAGCCTCGATTAATAGATTCATGGGCCTCATTTCTGTGGACATTTTCAGCCAGACGTATGAACCGGTAGCTCGAATGCAATGACACTAACTACAAAGAAAGAGGAAGTGCCCTTTTCGGCTGACGGTGGTAAATGAAAGGCCAGTAGCAGATCCAAAAAACAGACGTAGCGTTGCGGCACGCAGAGACTCGCGGCGCAGACTCCGGTCGCCCTAAACAAGCGGGGGGGCCTGTTCCCATCTGAGCCTATAAGCTACATGTGCATCGACTGTCTAGTCAGCTTATGAATTAAACAAGCCAGCCGTGAAACGTGCTTTAGACCGAATTAGCCCTCCGCAGTGCTGCGTTCTCAACAGAACTGACTTCTGGTTACGTCGTTTACACGAGCCTGAAATACGGAGAGACATCCAGCGAGCAGTGGTGTCCTCCATGAGTCCTGTTAGTGCAGCACCATCGGCAGACGGGCTTGCACCAACGCAGGAAGCTACATTGCCACACAGACCGGTTACCTACGACTGATCCTTAAATACACCACGTATCACCGTCACCAAAAGACTGCATGTGGTGTCCGTAAACCAGACCCGGACATGGAAGTGACCTCAGAATGGTACAGCGCGGTCCCGCTTTAGTCTTGAGTGGGAGACGCCCAACGAATACGTGTTTGAGAGGGGTGACCGTGGTCAGCACCAAGATGAACGGTTTTGAGTCTAGGCCTGGTTTCTCCCTCACCTCCACCCTTAACCGCACCATCCTTGCACGGAAACTGTTAGTGAGGATGTTACCAAGGAATCCCGCAAGGTCCGTGGAATTAATCCACGGACTTCCATACTAGGAACCTCATACCACCTCCATAGACCAGAGATCGATCTGGCGTGTTGGCCTGGTTAGCAAACACGTCGGCCCCCGACCGCCATACTGAGGGGACAGACTTCTCGTAATGTGTAGCTCAATTAAATGATTGATCCGCATCAGTCTTCTAAATTTATCCATCAGTTAGCAAGACAATCCTCGGTACACCTTTATCTTCCTTCCCAACACCATACCGAGGACTCCCATACACGCTCTCTTTTCTGTCCCTCAGTGGTCATAGAAGTCTGCGTAGGCCCGCAAGAGGGCTACTGAGAGATGAGATCAGCACATTAGGAACATAATCCAGCACTGTAGGTCATCAAAAGATGGTTACGTGATGAAAGGCAACTAATCACTCATGACGTGGAATTAATCAATGACGAAGCCAAAGCATCTGCAGATCAGCAGAGCATGATGTGCCCTTTCCAACAAGCCCTGGAAGTCCTAGAGAGAAGGACCACCGAATGTCACTAATTGGACACTAATCACACATAATGACAATCAATATCTGATCTTCGAATCAAAGAACCAAAGCTCCACAGGTGAGTTGAGCATGACGTGCCCTGGATGGCATTGCTAGCCTTCAAGGAACCAGAGATGTGGACCCTGGAGTCTCACTAATTGGTATCCAACTTCAGCACACTCTGGAAAATACGAGTAACCATCTTGACACTTTACACCACTATGTTCAGTCTCCACCCACACACGGCTTTTTACTGTAGTCTCCAGGAAACTGGAGATGAAGACGGTTAGGATCTAATCTTCGACGCTCTGGAGATCCGCGGAGTAACGCTAGAATAAAGCTCCATAGGTGAATTTAGAATGAGGACCCCTGGAGTGCATTGCTAGCCCTCAGGGAGCTGGAGGTACGGAGCCTGGAATCTTGCTAATTGGTATCCGACTTCACTTGGAGAACGTAAGAGTAACCAGGAGCTTTCCAGGATTTTCATGCTTTAAGCTCCCTGTCCAGACACACAGCAGAAACCAGAGATAACAATCTTCAGTATCTGGTTTATGAAGCTCTGGACTATCGGTGCAGCACGCCGTCAGTGAACATAGATAGTGCCTAGCCTCAGGGCTAACCCAGAAACAAACCGAAACCCTGGAATCCTGCTAATTGGTATCCGGTTTAGGAGCACTCTGTGAAATAAGAGTAACCAACTTCAAACTTTACAGGATGATATGGTGCTGTGTTCCCTCTACAGCCACATGTGACTTTCTATCGTTTTCAGGAAACCAGAGATAACGAGGAAGGTCTTTGAAGCTCTGTAGATCAGCTGAGTAACGCTAGAGTAAAGCTCCACAGGTGAGTAGAGCATGAAGTGCCCGGGATCACATCGCTAGCCTTCAGGGAACTGGAGATTTTCGGGATGTAAGATCCCTCTCTCCAACCACCAGGAAACCTGGGATAACGACGGTCAATATCTGGCCTATGAAGCTCTGTAGATCACGGGGCAGTAGAACGTGACCTGGCCTGGATCAATAGCCTTCAGGGAACTAGAAAAACGGAACCTGGAAAAAAAAATCCAGGATTTTAGAGCTTTAGGATCCCCGTCCAAACACACCACAGTTTTTATTTCAGTCTTCGGGAAACCGGAGAAAATGAACTTCAGTATCGGATCGCTCTGTAGATCAGTGGAGAAATGGTACAACCAGGCAGCATGGATCACATTTGGGAAAACTGCTAGCTTCTGGGAATTCTCTGAGGCGCCCATGTGATCAACGACTGGCTGCCATCAGGATTAGTCCATGCGACCCCTAGTGACGAGCCACTTGGCTGAAACTCTGGCAGTGAATGTTTATGCAACCCTGGCGCTAATTCCTGTTGGGCGTATGCGGAAGCTCTCCTGCCTGACATGATCTACACTGGACTGCTTTTCTAAACCTGCCCACTGTGGGAATAATCACCAGCTGCCCACAGATGGGCTGTCTTAATAATAGCAGCACAACAAGATAAGGAAAGAGACAGCCTCGCTTAGGGTGTTCCACAACGGAGCTGCAGCAGCTCCAAATGTGCTACTGTTTGAAAGCCTCTCAGCGTGCGGTAGAACCACATAAGAGGAACCAAGACACAAAGACAGGAACTCTCCAAGAGCATGAGGAACAACCCCGTGACAGAAACGTTCCACATAAAAGATGGTGTATACATAGAACATGGTGGAACACCTACAGGGTGGATATGTAGAACACGGTGGAAGATACACAGGATAGTAGATACTGAACATGGTGTAAATCTCACAGGGTGGTAGACAGTGGAACCCATACAGGATGGTGCATATGAAACATGGTGGACCACTTACTGGATAGTCTATAGAGAACATGGTGGAACATCTACAGGATGGTACATATGGAACATGGTGGAACCTATACATGATGGTACATATGGAACATGGTGGAACCTATACAGGATGGTACATATGGAACACAGTGGAACCCATACAGAATGGTGCATATGGAACATGGTGGACCACTTACTGGATAGTCTATAGAGAACATGGTGGAACATCTACAGGATGGTACATATGGAACATGGTGGAACCTATACAGGATGGTACATATGGAACATGGTGGAACCTATACAGGATGGTACATATGGAACACAGTGGAACCCATACAGGATGGTGCATATGGAACATGGTGGACCACTTACTGGATAGTCTATAGAGAACATGGTGGAACATCTACAGGATGGTACATATGGAACATGGTGGAACCTATACAGGATGGTACATATGGAACATGGTGAAACCTATACAGGATGGTACATATAAAACGTGGTGGAACGTCTGCAGTATGGTACATACAGTATGGAACATGGTGGAACCTATACAGGATGGCACCTATGGAACATGGTGGAACATCTACAGGATGGTACATATGGAACATGGTGGAACCTATACAGGATGGTAGATAAAGAACATGGTGGAACACCTACAGTATAGTAGATTTAGAACATGGTGGAACATCTAGAGGATGGTAGATAAAGAACATGGTGGAACACCTACAGGATAGTAGATTTAGAACATGGTGGAACCTATACAGGATGGTAGATAAAGAACATGGTGGAACCTATACAGGATGGTAGATAAAGAACATGGTGGAACACCTACAGTATAGTAGATTTAGAACATGGTGGAACATCTAGAGGATGGTAGATAAAGAACATGGTGGAACACCTACAGGATAGTAGATTTAGAACATGGTGGAACCTATACAGGATGGTAGATAAAGAACATGGTGGAACACCTACAGGATAGTAGATTTAGAACATGGTGGAACCTATACAGGATGGTAGATAAAGAACATGGTGGAACACCTACAGGATAGTAGATTTAGAACATGGTGGAACCTATACAGAATGGTACCTATGGAACATGGTGGAACATCTAGAGGATGGTAGATAAAGAACATGGTGGAACCTATACAGGATGGCAGATATACAACACACTGGAACCTATTCAAGATGGTAGGTATAGAACTTGGTGGAACACATACAGGATGGCAGATATGCAGCAGAGTGGAACCCATACAGGAAGGTAAATGAAGAACACTATGAAGATGAAGGTCAGTATGAATGTAAGTGGATTACTACTTCCCGGAACCTTTCAGAAGCGTACGGAGGGTTCGGACTCTAGTTAGTACACGCAGAGACGAGAGCACCATAAGCCAACGTCCTTCACGCTGACACGTTATGAGCCATCACTAACAACATCCGAGAACACAATAGCGTCTAATCAGCAGGCCACCACAGAGCAAACAGAGCCAGGGAGTGCTCAGGGACGTCTGAAGGACTAATTAACAGTTACGCTGCACTTAGTTAAATTACTAATTACACATTCGGCCCATTATGTAACTCTGTTTAAACAACTGGCTCTTACGTAAGCTCGGTTATATTAGCGCACTAGGCTGTTCTCTGTATGATATGTGGTAGCATCAGAGCCTTTCCTACATGACACCATAATTTGTGGGTTCTCCAGGAAGCAAGAACCCAACTCGTCTTTATCTACAGGGTGCAGTACCGTAGTAGGGTTTTAAATACCCTGCAATAAAAGGGTTTCTTAGCAAATGAAAACACTGTTAATATTGTTAATAAACTTAACTATGTAGGGCGCAGAGAGATGTAGTGCACTGTGTAGGGAGCAGGGAGGTGTAGTGCACTGTGTAAGGAGCAGGTAGGTGTAGTGCACTATATACAACAGAGATGTGTAGTGCACTGTGTAGAGCACAGAGAGGTGTAGTGCACCATGTAGAACGTAGGTAGGTGTAGTGCACTGTGTAGGGAGCAGAGAGTTGTACTGTGTAAGAAACAGAGTTGTAGTGCTCTATGTAGGGTGCAAGGAGGTGTAGTGCACTACGTAGGGCACAGAGCTGTGTAGTACACTGTGTAGGGAGCAGTGAGGTGTAATGCACTATATAGGGAGCAGAGAGGTATAGTGCACTATGTAGGGAGTGGAGAGGTATGGTAAACTATGTAGAAAGCAGTGATGTGTAGTGCACTGCATAGGGAGTGGAGAGGTGTAGTATACTATGTAGGAAGCAGGGAGGTGTAGTGCACTACATAGGGCCCAGAAAGGTGTAGTAATCTATGTAGGAAGCAGGGAGGTGTAGTGCACTATTTAGGGCACAGTGATATGTACTGCTCTATGTAGGGATTGGAGATGTATAGTGCACTATGTAGGGCACAGGAAGGTATAGTGCTTTATGTAGGGAGCAGAGAGGTGTAGTGCACTGTGTAGGGAGCTGGGAGGTGTAGTACACTACGTAGGGCACAGGAAGGTATAGTGCTCTATGTAGGGAGCTGGGAAGTGTAGTGCACTGTGTAGAGAGCTGGGAAGTGTAGTGCATTGTGTAGGGGGCTGGGAGGTGTAGTGCACTGTGTAGGGAGCTGGGAGGTGTAGTGCACTGTGTAGGGAGCTGGGAAGTGTAGTGAACTGTGTAGGGAGCTAGGAAGTGTAGTGCATTGTGTAGGGAGCTGGAAAGTGTAGTGCACTGTGTAGGGAGCTGGGAAGTGTAGTGAACTGTGTAGGGAGCTGGGAAGTGTAGTGCATTGTGTAGGGGGCTGGGAGGTGTAGTGCACTGTGTAGGGAGCTGGGAAGTGTAGTGAACTGTGTAGGGAGCTAGGAAGTGTAGTGCATTGTGTAGGGAGCTGGAAAGTGTAGTGCACTGTGTAGGGAGCTGGGAAGTGTAGTGCACTGTGTAGGGAGCTGGGAAGTGTAGTGCACTGTGTAGGGAGCTGGGAAGTGTAGTGCACTGTGTAGGGAGCTGGAAAGTGTAGTGCACTGTGTAGGGAGCTGGGAAGTGTAGTGCATTGTGTAGGGAGCTGGGAAGTGTAGTGCACTGTGTAGGGAGCTGGGAAGTGTAGTGCACTGTGTAGGGAGCTGGGAACTGTAGTACGCTATGTAGGAAGCTGGGAAGAGTAGTGCACTATACTACACCTATAAAAACAAACAACACCATCTTCTTAGATCAGTCTGTGTAAGGGTGGAGCAAAAATGTGCACTGTCTGGGAGAGACCCTGGGGACCGGTATGAAGACCACTGGTATAGAGTGACAGACCAGGTGTAACGATCTGGCCTACAGATGCTCTGCTTGATTAGCTGCTGATGGAACAGGAGGGCTCTGAAATGAATGGATCTTCTCACTTTTGAAGCATGGGATCAATAGTGGCTCCGTGAGAGAGACCAGTGGGTGGGATTTCTCAGAATATAGGTGGGGAGACAGCAGTAAATCCGCATGATTGATTGGGCTTTATCTGTCCTCTGTTTCTGAAACTGATGGACGTGACTGGGATCAGTCTGACTTATTCCCAAATTGCCTTTTATCTTTTTGACCCCCAGTTGTCTTGTATTGGACCCCAGACCTTTCTGTTCCTGTATTCCACTATTCCAATCATTCACAGGTGGAACCTTCTTTCTCCTTTTAAAGAGTACATATCCAAGTTCCTCACTGTACTGTCAGATCGTTTAAGCTTGTCTCAGCTGCCTGTTTCCTTTTCTCTGAAACTCTCGCCATTCCATAAGGTTCCTCTTTTTAAGTGGCTGCCCAGGCGAGGTTGTGAAAAACGTCTCCTCAGAATCCAGACAAAAGTAGACTAAACAGTGCCAATACTGTATACAGCATTCCGCAGCTAACGAGAACCAACAGCTACTAGTTCTGTCCTCTCAGGAATCCGCAGACTGTTGGGCTGTTGTAGGGCAGATTCGCCGTCTGCCTTTCTAGACATTACTAATCCTAATGCTGCATCGTTCCATCATTCCATCATTCCATCATTCCAGACCTCATAGCAGCACACAGCCAACAACAGCATGTCCAGTTTCACACTATTGGCCAACTGCGCTTGCACACACAGCCCTTTCCCACAATCATGGAATGGGTTCTGTTCCGGCTCACGCACCTAATTTGGAACCGCTTGGCACATGTCCGTCAAAAACAAATGAGTTTGGAACCTGGAAGTTTGTTCCAAGCTAGAACCAAAGAATAGTAGGTGCAGGAACCGTGATGGCATCCGTGGACATTCAGTTGTTGAGGAACGAGAAGGCAACAATGGAGCCCCCCAGTGGTCTCCTGGAGAACCTCTTCTAAATCTTATTATCTCCAGAAGACGATCCGTGCTTGCACAAACGCTGGCAGGTAATCCATACGCTCCGCCATCTTGGTACTACTGTTTACCACCGCCGTGCAGTGCCCTCTGCTGGCGCTGATGATGTATTGGTTCTTTGGTTTGAATAAGAATTGGTGCAAACAGGTTCCCTGGACTACACAGAGGTTCTAAAAAGCTGGAATGGAACCGGTTCAAGGACCAGGGTTCTTCTATCAGAGGACCAGGGCTATCAGAGGAGCGGTGTGACACCTACACACACACTAAGGCCTGTGAGCATACTTGCCCAAACTGGTGGGCAGCCCTATCCACAGTGCCTGGGGAGCACCTGGGGGTTAGGTGCCTTGCTCAAGAGCTCTTCGGTCGTGTCCTGTCGGCTCAG
>JAMWET010003412.1:47500-50000 GCA_024036415.1 Prochilodus magdalenae | reverse complement strand
AAGTCTCTATAGTCAGGTATGACCCAGAGGTGTCACCTACATGGTATGCAGGGGGTGTATACTCCCAGTATAGGTATAACTAGGATATCGTCGCAGTCCAAAGAAAAACAGGTATCTCCAAAATGACAACTTTACAGGAGAGTCCAAAAACCTCATCTAACTTTAATGTAAGTCAATGGAACCAGACGTCTTCCCAAGCAGTTTTGGGCCGTTTCTGTTGGTCCATTCATCCTGAGATTCTCACTCGGCGTAAACAGCAGCTGATGTGTCCAAACGATGCATAAAAGTGAAAATGGACCAAAGTGGAGATACATGTTTTTCATTGGACAGCGACGATATATGTGGTGTAATGATGTATATGAAGTCACCACCACGACTAAAACCTACACTCACCATCAGAGGTAGAGCTGCAGCCAGAAGTAATCAACCGACGGGAATGAAACTTGGTGGGTAGGTGTGACATCACAAGACATGCTAATGAGGTTTCACTCTCAGCCGTACATGTGACATGAGCAAGGGCGGGTCTTATCTCTGTACCTGACTGACCCAACAGCCACCACTACAGACATCCAGCGGGCAGTGGTGTCCTCCATGAGTCATCCTGTTAGTCATCCACTCTCCTTATGACTTTTTCGGTAGCACTTTACTCAACAGATCAGTAATAAGCAGGTAATTATACGGTAATAAAGTGTATTTAATCATTAATTACATGCTAATTTCCTAGTTATTACTAAATAATAAATGAGAAACTGTAGCGAGTGTAACGAGGTGGTTATGAAATGGTGTAATAATGGTACGAGCTGTACTAACCTAAAACTGAGCTGCTTATTTTATAGATCTGTATGTGTAATAAGGGAGCTACTGTAGTGGTGATAAGGCGGTATAGGAACACAGTGGTCACCTGCACTTCCTAAATATCATATACACGTCAGCTAGGCATTAATAAATGAACGCTCGTCACTGTATCAGTATTTATAATAAAATAATAAAACAGGAAGATTTATTTACATAAACTGACCCACGTATTTATAAGAGGGAATAATAACTGAGTACATGTATGTGGTATATAGTTATTGGAGTTATTAACCCAAACTCAGTGAGGTGGTTCTGCTGTAACGGCCCGGTATCAGATCTGTATAGTACTGACCCACCTGTCTCTGTTTGATGTTTTACCTGTTAGGTATGTAGACGGTCAGACGCAGTGTGAGGTACAGGCGGTAGCTACAGTGAACCTAAAAGGTTTTAGAGCCATAAAATCAACAAACTGAATTATTAATTATCTGGTTTATTACTCACTGCTCCTCCAATCAGCTCAGAGCATCGGTTCCACAGGGTCCTGTGCTCCACATGTAGGCCCACCTATAGACACTGTTACCCAGGAACAGACGAGGTCCATCTACAGTACCGCCGCATTACCACTACAGTAGCTCCCTTATTACACATACAGATCTATAAAATAAGCAGCTCAGTTTTAGGTTAGTACAGCTCGTACCTTTATTACACCATTTCATAACCACCTCGTTACACTCGCTACAGTTTCTCATTTATTATTTAGTAACAACTAGGAAATTGGGATTTAATTAATGATTAAATACCGTTTATTACCATTTAATTACCATGTAATTGCCTATTTATTACCAATCTGGGAAGTTCTACCACCTTTTCTATAGACATCAATGGTCCTTTTGGCTGTTTCCATGGGCATCCGCCTTCCTAATGGCATACCTTTTAGATACCAGTGTTATCTGAGGCAGTTTGAGGCAGACTTTAATACTCTTCCAGTGGTTTTATGGACATTGACCATCATACTCAGTTGATTCTATAGACGCTAATGTTCTCTTAGACTGTTTCTATAGGTGTCAGTGTTCTTCATGGTGGATTTTATGGACATCAAGGTTCTTTTTGGCAGGTTCTGTAGGTATCAGTGTTCTTTAAGCCAGCTTTTGATCTCTGTTTCTATGGACACCAGTCTTCTTAATAACATTTTCTTTATTATATCTGTGTTTTTAAGTCAGTTTGTTGGACTTTATTGTTCTTCACTATAGATCTTAATGTTCTAACTATAGATATTCCTGTTCTTTGTGTTTGGATATCAGCCTTCTACACAGCTGTTTCTGTTGACATCAGTTTCTCTAGGTAGAATTATTTATAGATATAATTGTTTATCCAGATGTTCTCCAAGTGTTCTTAAAGGCATAGCTTGGCATTATTATTATTATTATTATTATTATTATTATTATTATTATTATTATTCTTTAAGACTGTTTTTATGGAAATCGTCCCTCTTGGTCACTGTTTCTATAGAATAGAATTTGTCCTTATGTTGGTTTTTAATGGATATCAGTATTTTTAATGGTTTCTCTAAATAACATCATGCCTCACAGCTCGTTCTGTGGACATTGACTTTCCTCATTTGCGTTTTTATGGACATTGACCTTCTGTTTGACGGCTTTGTGGGCCATTCAATTTTCTTTACCACTGTTTCTGTGGACACCAACCC
>JAMWET010003412.1:0-42500 GCA_024036415.1 Prochilodus magdalenae | reverse complement strand
GCGTGTTCAGTGTGTGTGTGTGTGCTGAGTGTGAGTGTGTGTGTTTTGAGTGTGTGAGTGTGTGTGTTCAGTGTGTGAGTTGAGTGTGTGTGTGTAGTGTGAGTGTGTGTGTGTGTGCGCGTGTGTGCGCGCGTGTTAAGTGTGTGTGTTGAGTGTGTGTGCGTCTGGGACGTTTCTCTCTGAGACCATCTGAAGATCCAGCTGAACAGCAGCCATGGAAACTCAGGCCCTTCCAGTCGAGTCAGAGTTTCCACACACTGACACAGACTGATCTCTCCCAGTCTCCTGGAGGACACGTTCCAGCTGCAGGTCTACAGGGTTAAACACCAGACCATCCTGCACTGCTGAGAGAACCACCACCATTACCATACGGCTCCATCGCCCGGTATGATCCACCCCTGGAAGCCTCAGTCACTTACAGCAGTGACAGAATCAGGTTATGATTTAATACCACAGTGCGTGTGGCTCACTGAACCCAGCTGTGAGTGAGTGGAAGACAGGATTTTATATAATGTGAATTTGATTAAATAAATCAATCAGTGAGTCAGGGAAATACACCGAGGCTGACCCAGTGCAGGCAAGCATTTACAGCTTTAAAGAATTTAATGAAAAATGAAAATGGAATTTAACCTGGTTAACTTAAAATAACACAGCACAAACAAACAAACAAACAAACAAACAAACAAACATTTAACAATACAGGGGAAAAAGGATGAACGATTTCAACATAAAAAAAAAAAACAAAAAAAAAAAATTCAGTTAAATTTGATAAAATAGAATGTCCACCTTCAATGAAGAAAAAAGGAAAAATAAACCAGATCGAAATAATTTCGAAAAAAAATTGAAACAAATAAAAATGTAAAAAGGTCATAAAAGGAAACTAAAATGCTAACAAAGCTAATTGATATGAATACATTAAATAAAACTAAATTAACAAATACATAAAAGAACAGTAACTTAATTAAAATAATACAAATCGTCATCCAAAGAAAAACAGGTATCTCCAAAATGGCAACTTTACAGGAGAGGCCAAAAACCTCCTTTAATTTAAATGGAAGTCAATGTAACCAGACGTCTTTCCCAGCAGGTTTGGGCCGTTTCTGTTGGTCTGTTCTTCATAAAATTTCCTCACAGTGTAAACAGCAGCTCATGTGATCAAATGAGGCATAAAAGTAAAAATAAAAAATTTGAGATACACGTGTTTCTCACACACACACACACACACTCTCACACACACACACACACACACACACACACCTGGGGCGTATTAATATCTGATAACCCCCTCTCTATCACACTTCTGAGAAACACAAGCCCACCATTTCAGCTCAGCTGTGCGGTAAGGAGCCCGGAGCAGCAGCATTACATCACCATTACATCGCCGCGAAACATAACAGGGAACTCATTTACACTCTAGAACTCTGGAGGTTCACGTGTTCGATGTTCCCAGAGCATAAACAGAGCCGTGGAAGATCATACACTCACCGAGAGAGCTGTAGAACATCAGGAATCAAGGCTGCCATAGAACACATTCAGGGTTTACACTGTTCTCTGATCTTCTACACAGAAGGTATGTGTCTTCGGTCAGTGATGTGGTTCTACTCCCCCATATCCACCCCCTGATCCAGTCCTAGAATGAAACAAGCCATTTCCTCTTTTTTGGTGAACTTATGAATATGACTTTGCGGGGGGAATACATGCGTGTGTAGTAGACTTCATTAGCAATGGTTGTTACTAATGTTACGTAAACATGTAACACAGGTAGCTGTTACAAGTTTACTTAACATTAGCCAAGCACTGTAAGCATAGTTAATGTATTACTACACGTTAACTAATGTATTACTACACGTTAACTAATGTATTACTACACGTTAACTAATGTATAACTACCTATTTGTTAGTCAACATTTAAGGTAAAGCGCCCCCTTGTGTTGGCCTTCAATCCCAGTCAATCCGACCGAGCTGAATGTTGAAGCTGTACATAAAAACATCAGTCCAGTTTATTAGAACTGATTCTAATCGTTATAATAAAGATTATTAGAATTTTATTAGAGTTACAGTTCACGCCAATCACTTTGGTGTGGTCTACTTCCATGTAAGCAGCAGTACAGCGAGTCGAGTACCCTGAAAGCTACCTCACCTCCTTCTCTGGAACCTAATTTGACATAGTTAAGTCAACTCCGTATTCAGGATCATTCAATCAGGGAACATCTAACAAGGTTTACAGTCCATCAGCCATAGACCCGCATGTGCTCAACCTCCTGTACCTGAGCCGGATCTCACCGCCATCACTATCTACCACACGCCTTCATTTAAAATTCTAATGTGCCCAGCCAGTGGAAATGTGAGTGTAACCTGTTCTCGCTCGCCGAGGCTCACAGAAATGCCAATACGGGAACGACGCGCTTTCAGAACACGGGGATTAAGAACGCGGCATCTCCATGGCGACGGTGACGCTGGTTGCTGTGGCGCGCTGGCTGAGGGGAACGATGATTCACATGAGCTACAAACACGCACATACGCACGCACACCTGTATTTCCAACTGCAGCGCTCTGTCCCAGCACCAGCTGCTCACAGTCCTCCCAGAATAGATCAGAAACACAGCTGAGCGTTCCACAGTGCAGACAGTAGGAACCTAGCACGTTCACCCATCACTCAGTAATGCTAATGCCGATAATCAATCAGAGCCGATATGGCAATTAGCAGGCATGCACCCTCCCGGGGGACTGAGCCGCAGACTTTTACCCTCAGACTGCACGTCACCGGCTTCTATAATACTGTCGTGGTGAGGTTTGGGCCAACTTCCTGCCGGAAGGACTCCGAAGGCAGGAGTGATGGGAAGCGATGCCGGAATCGTAGATGAGCTGCGGAATAACAAAGACACCAATAATCTTTGGTGTTGGCCCAGGACTTAGAGTCTTCAGAGCCTCTCAGAACCTGACACAGAACCGACCCGCTCCACAACAGGACCAGGGCCAAACTGGTGGTGGAGGGAAGATGGAGGAGAACGCCGAACCATCAGCACCTGAAAGCTGCAGAACCGGAATGTAAGGTGATTAGGTTTAAAGACAGGTGGTGGACTGTGACTGATGCTCTAAGTGTTAATAAGTTCCACACTCTTACAGTTATATTGCACTGAAATACCACTTGGGTTCTAGATACTAAACAGTATAACCCTAATACAGGCCTGGTGTCTCAGAGGTCAGCTATGGAAATTACGTCATGCTAACCAGCAGTGGGAATTTTGCTCTGTTTAGTTTTCCCTCAGGTTTGTGTTTGGCTAAAGCTCTGAACTCCAGCAGGTGAAGTATTTATCGGGGCTGGTGAGTCTCTGTGGCTGGATCAGTCTCAGATTAAACTTTAATCATGTTTCTACATCCCTCAGACACTCACACCGGCTCTCTCCATAAAGTCACACCTCACCGCAGTTAAGCTGCATTATCATCTCCATTTAGGAGTTAGGGTAAATGGTTTAGTGTTAATGTAGAGGTTAGGGGGTTTAGTGTAAATGTAGGGGTTAGGGGTTTAGTGTAAATGTAGGGGTTAGGGGGGTTTAGTGTAAATGTAGGGGTCAGGGGGGTTTAGTGTAAATGTAGGGGTTAGGGGGTTTAGTGTAAATGTAGGGGTTAGGGGGGTTTAGTGTAAATGTAGGGGTTAGGGGGGTTTAGTGTAAATGTAGGGGTCAGGGGGGTTTAGTGTAAATGTAGGGGTTAGGGGGTTTAGTGTAAATGTAGGGGTTAGGGGGTTTAGTGTAAATGTAGGGGTTAGGGTGGTTTAGTGTAAATGTAGGGGTTAGGGTGGTTTAGTGTAAATGTAGAGGTTAGGGGGGTTAGTGTAAATGTAGGGGTTAGGGTGGTTTAGTGTAAATGTAGGGGTTAGGGTGGTTTAGTGTAAATGTAGGGGTTAGGGGTTTAGTGTAAATGTAGGGGTTAGGGGGTTTAGTGTAAATGTAGGGGTTAGGAGGTTTAGTGTAAATGTAGGGGTTAGGGGTTTAGTGTAAATGTAGGGGTTAGGGGTTTAGTGTAAATGTAGGGGTTAGGAGGTTTAGTGTAAATGTAGGTGTTAGGGGTTTAGTGTAAATGTAGGGGTTAGGGGTTTAGTGTAAATGTAGGGGTTAGGAGGTTAGTGTAAATGTAGGGGTTAGGGGTTTAGTGTAAATGTAGGGGTTAGGGGTTTAGTGTGAATGTAGGGGTTAGGGGGTTTAGTGTGAATGTAGGGGTTAGGGTTTAGTGTAAATGTAGGGGTTAGGGTGTTTAGTGTAAATGTAGGGGTTAGGGGGTTTAGCGTAAATGTTGGGGTTAGGGGGTTTAGTGTAAATGTAGGGGTTAGGGGGTGTAGTGTAAATGTAGGGGTTAGGGGGTTTAGTGTAAATGTAGGGGTTAGGGGGTTTAGTGTAAATGTAGGGGTTAGGGGGTTAGTGTAAATGTAGGGGTTAGGGGGTGTAGTGTAAATGTAGGGGTTAGGGGGTTTAGTGTAAATGTAGGGGTTAGGGGGTTTAGTGTAAATGTTATTTGCTGGACTGTTGAGTGTGTTGGGGTTAGGCTGTAGGTAATGTGAGTGTAGTGAGCGTGTGAGCGTCGGTAGGATCTGAAAGGCCTTTATGGGAGTAGTTATGTAAACGGTGTGAGTGAGAGAATATCAGATGAAGGTAAACGGGCTGATTTGCAGCTCATTGCATCATGTGGTACAGTGTTACAGAGGGACACAGTACTGGCTTATCTAACATCCAGCATCAGCTGACCATCCCGCACTCACCCCACCACTCACCCCCACCAGCACTCCATACACACAAACTACAGCTACAACTGTGCAGCAGTCGCTCACTGTACATCTACAAGCTGAACCAGCAAGTAAGAGTGTCACACGAGCACCACGTCAGTGTCACTGCAGTGCTGTGCTCTGTGGTGGTCCTGTGGGGGTCCTGACCATTGAAGAACAGGGTAATACAGTACACAGAGAAACAGATGGACTACAGTCTGGACCTGTACACCTACAGAGTGTCCTGTATGGCCAGTGGAGCTGATAGTACAGGCAGTGAGTAGGTGAGGGAGGAGGTGAGGAGGTGGGTTTAGTGTTGGGTGTATGGGAGAGAATCCGTCAGTCTGTGTGCAGAAGCTGCTAGAAGGCAGAAGAATGGAAGATGTCACGGGAACAGACAGCGTTCACCATCACCATGTCATTTCCATCAGCGCTCCAGGTTCCTCCCGCTCTCCTGACACGCTGGCCTACGAGCAGAGCGCTCCCTGGAAGTTTGTGTTCCAGCGTGGTTATTTATGGAAACGGATCAACATCGGAATATTTTTCTGGCTGGCTGCGTCTGAGGCTGCGGTGTGGATCCAGCGTGACGGAGAACAAGAACAGCTGAATGAAGTTCAGATCAAATTCATGCAAATTACTTCCATCTGTCTCTCCAGAGCCGCAGAGCTCAGCGCTGAAACCAGCAGCTGCAGCAGGTCTACCGGCACAGCTCACGCAGGAGACACGGCCCAGCCATACACCAGCGTTACTCCACCACACTACTGTCACCACCTCCTCCCGCTTCTACTTCTGCTCCTCTCTCTTCTACTTTCTCTTCTTCCTTTTCTCCTCCCTCTTCTTCTTCCCACTTAACCTCTTCTTTTTTCCCTTCTCTTCCTCTTCTCCTCCTCCTCCATCTTCCTCTCCCTTCTCCTCCTCCTCCATCTTCCTCTCCCTTCTCGTCCTCCTCTTCTCCCTTTTCTCTTCCATCTTCCTCTTCCTCTTCTTTTTCTACCTTCTCTTCCTCTTCTCCTCCTCCATCTTCCTCTCCCTTCTCTTCCTCTTCTTCTCCCTCTTCTCCTCCATCTTCCTCTTCCTCTCCCTTCTCGTCCTCTTCTTCTCCCTCATCTTCCTCTTCTTTTTCTCCCTTCTCTTTCTCTTCTCCTCCATCTTCCTCTCCCTTCTCGTCCTCTTCTGTCTCTTCTCCTCCATCTTCCTCTTCCTCTCCCTTCTCGTCCTCTTCTTCTCCCTCATCTTCCTCTTCTTTTTCTCCCTTCTCTTCCTCTTCTCCTCCTCCTCCATCTTCCTCTCCCTTCTCTTCCTCTCCATCTTCCTCTTCCTTCTCGTCCTCTTCTTCTCCCTTCTCTTTCTCTTCTTCATCATCTTCTCCTCCTCCCTCTTCCTTTTCTCCCCCTTAATCTTTCATTTTTCTTCCTCCTCCTCTTCTCCCTTCTCTTCCTTTTCTTCTCCCTCTTCCTCTTCTCCCCCTCAACCTCTTCTTCATCCTCTTCTTTTTCTCCCTCCTCTTATTCTTCCTCTCCCTTCTCTTCCTTTTCTCTTCCTCCATCTTCCTCTCCCTTCTCTGCCTCTTCTTCTCCCTCTTCTCCTCCTCCATCTTCCTCTTCTTCCTCCTCTGCTTCCACACCAGACTGAATGTACTCACTCAGGGCAGAACCTCAAACTTTTAGCCATACTGACCTGCACTCCTCTGTGTGTTATTTGTTTATCCCTCGTTGGGGTTCTTCCTGTGTGCAGTGTGCGTGTTCTCCCCGTGTCTGTGTGGGTTTCCTCCTCCGAGTGCTCTGGTGTCATGCAGTCAGGTGAACCAGAGATGCTAGATCGTCCCCTGGATGTGAGTGTATGTGTCTGGGTGGTGCCCCGTGATGAACTGGCTGTCTGCCCAGGCTGTTTCCTGCCTTCCGCCCGATGAGTGACGGGAGTAGGCTCCAGTACCCACCATGGCCCAGAAGGATACAGCGGTTAGGCAGATGAGCGAGCGAGTAACTATCCAATCCCAGCTTAACTGAAAGTGCGTGCAGTTGGGTGGGGTTGCCCTTGCTGTGTGATACGGGGTGGTGATATATCCTCCTGGTGCTCTGGAAGAGGCTGAGCGTATCCCGGCTCCCGACCCAGATAAGCCCAGACTGATTCACCGTATCGTACGCAGCTTTTCTTCACCGCCGGCCTCTTTGTGGTTGTGTGCAGAGGATTCTGAAGCGTGACTCGCGGATAGGCTGAGGGAAGTTGCTACGAGCGCTACACAGAACTGTGCTTGTTAAGAATTGGGATGAACAGGTGTTCTACACAGTGTGGTCTTTTCGTCGTCCTGCTGTCGAGCTGAAAGAACTTCTCTTTAAAGACTCTGTTCACACACTGAGACAGGACGGAACCAGCTGCTGGACTTCCTGTGAAGTCTGTTCTCTCAGTTAATCCACTCACCATCAAAAGAACAGCTGCACAAATAGCTGCACCCAGAAAGAATCAACCATCAGGAACGAAGCTTGGTGGGTACCCGCAAATGATTCCAGTTTCACACAGGGACGGGTCTTATCTCTGTACCTGACTGACCCAACAGCCTCCATTACAGACATCCAGCGAGCAGTGGTGTCCTCCACAAGTCCTCCTGTTAGTGCAGCACCATCGGCAGACGGCTGCACCACGCAGGACTACATGCACACAGACCGTTACCACGACTGTCCTTAACACCACGTCACCGTCACCAAAGACTGCAGTGGTGTCGTACCAGACTGTCATGGAGTGACTCAGAATGGCAGCGGGTCATCTTCAGTGACGAGTCCCGCTTTAGTCTTGGTGGAGACGCCCAACGAATCCGTGTGTGGAGGCACCGTGGTCAGCGCCAAGATGAACGGTTTGTCGTCGCACGTCCAGAAGACCTGGTGTCCCTCCACCTCCACGCATACTGCACCATCTGCAGGAACTGTGTGAGGATGTTCAAGCTGCATGGGATGGATTATCACAGGACTCCATTAGGAACCTCTACAGCTCCATACCGAGACGTCTGGCGTGTTGGGTTAGCAAACACGGCGGCCCGACGCCATACTGAGAGACAGACTTCTGTATGTGTAGCTCAATAAATATTAAATAACTACAGTGCCCACTGATGAAGGACTAGAGGATGACCAACACTGCACTGTGCAGCAGCAGATGAGCTATCGTCTCTGACAGTCCATCTACAAGGTGGAGCAGCAAAGTAGGAGTGTCTAATAGAGTGGACAGTGAGTGGACACAGTGTCTCAACACTCCAGCAGCACTGCTGTGTCTGATCCACTCACACCACCACCACGTCAGTGATGGTAGAATAGCCTGTGCGTGTAAAAACAAGGAGGTGTGTCTAGTGGGTTGCTGGTGTATACTGAAAACAGTAATAGTGTGTCATTTGACCTCAGTGCTAATAGTGAATGTCTGCTAGGCTCAGTAGTCTCTACATTCTTACACGTGTTGTTCGGTTCTATTTGGTGAACCCCCTCTAATCTCCATCACTGACCGACTGCAGGCTGACGTACGGTTTACAAGCCGAGCCCGAGCTGAGCTAAACTGTTAGCAGATGTTCCGACAGGCCTGATACAGCTTCAGAGAATGGAGCTGATGACAACAGCGAGTACCAGAGCGGTTCGCTCCAGTACACAGCTTCAGAGAGACACGGAGACACAGCTGGGACACTGAAACAGCAGGCAGCAGAAACTCGGTCTCTCTTATATGTAACGGTGCTGCACCACTGGACTCCTCTCTGGATAGCGCTGTAAAGCAGGACACAGCATGCACTGTGGAGTAAGGGACACGAGGATACCGGGATTGTGGGCTGACCACAATTTCCCCATATAGTCCCATATGCACACATCTGCCGATACAAAAACATTTCTAGGATGTGGAATCTTTATTTTTACTATGAAGTCACTTGTTGGTGTTTCCAGTGTCAGGCTTGTTGGTCAGACAAAAGGTAGCTATAGCTAGCCAAGGCAAAGATGGGTGAGCTAGCCGAGGCAAAGATGGGTGAGCTAGCCGAGGCAAAGATGGGTGAGCTAGCCGAGGCAAAGATGGGTGAGCTAGCCGAGGCAAAGATGGGTAAGCTAGCCAAGGCAAAGATGGGTAGCTAGCTAAGGGAAGGATGGCTAGCTAGCTAAAGCAAAGATGATTATGTACCTATAGCAAAGATAGCCCACTAGCTACAGCAAAGATTGGTAGATAGCTAGGGGAGGGATGATTAAAGTGAAGATGATTAATTAAGGTGAAGGCAGCCCACTAGCTAAAGCAAAGATAGATAGCTGGCTAAGGCAAATGTAGCCAGCTAGCTATGGCATAGATAGCCAGCTAGCTAAAGCAAAAATAGCCAGTTAGCTAAGGGGACAACAAACATCTAACTAGCTATGTTGAAGATAGCTAGCTGAAGTAAGCTACCTTTGAAACAGGTGTGTTAGTCAGGAACACCCCATAAATCCCATATTCTATATCAATGGAATACACAGAAGGCCAGTTTGACCTTTGCTGGAGTGTACTAACATTAGCTAGTACCAAGTAGCACACAGAACTGTGGCATTCTGGACATATGAGAACCTCGGACAGGGTAGTAGAGACTTGTGGTAATGCCTTACTATAGGACGTAAAAAGGCCAACAGGTTCCATCAGTGTTGTTTGATTTTGGGGTTTGAAGGAGCATGGAATGGCCGTTACTCCAGACTCAGGAAGCAGATTCCAGCTTACAGACAATCAAATTTCAGGGTAAAATGCCAGTCAAATCGAACGCTCCCAAAGATGCTGATATGCTTTTATATACCACAAATGACTTGCATAGCATTGTGTATACTAGCTAAACTGCACTCAGATCCACTCTCTGTAAGATGTGATAGCTTTAATGCAGTATTTATATGACATATTTGAAATTACTGAAGGACGCTTCTTTGTCCAGTCAGTTACATTCTCCCCATAATCTTTCAGACAACCTTAATTTAATATTTTACTGATTTCAGTAACTTATCATGGTAGTTAAACTGTAGTAGCACCTGTTAGCTGCCTTTATCATTCATAATCATCAAAGAAGGAAAGAAAAAAAAAAAGAAAAAAAACAAACAAAAAAAAAAAAACACACAATCTGCACAGTTTTAAAATAGAATTTATAAATTAGCATTCTGCAGAATGCTAGATTACACTCACGTACTGTTAAATGTGCATTGATTTTAGATAGTATTCATATATATATATATATATACACACACACATACACATACACACACACACACACACACACACACACATCTATCTATCTATATCTGTGTGTGTAGGATAGCTTTCTTTAGTCTGAGTTGGGCCACTTTGCATTTCTGTGCAGGTTATCATGCTAGCTAATTAGCATTCATACTGTATTGGACACTTTTTACTTTTACCTATAACCTCTAAGGTTTATAAACCTTAAATAAAAATTTAGTTTTTATTTTTTTGAACTCTTTGTTCCATAACTCAATCTGCCCTCACACATAAAACTTATTTTTGGACACCTTTAAATTAGCACTTGCTGTACAACGCAGCTAAACTAAACATGCTATGGCTATTATCATGCTAGCTACATCCTTTCCCCGATATAAGAGATACATGTTTTTGTTTCATTTATTTAATATCAGTTATTTAAGTAGAATTATTCCTGTAAGATGGAACATCGTGAAGTGGCTGTGACGTATGTGGCCACAGAGTGGACAGACATTCAGCAATCAGTGGAAGAAGTGAAGCAGCTGCATGACTGTTGTCATTGACCTTTTTGGTCGTTGCATTTATTCATGTGCAAATGAACTACAGGGGATAAGTGACTCTTCTCCTCTCATCAACCGTAACCGTCTCATTTACACCCCACGCACACACCACACACTCACGACCTTCGGCGGCCCTGGAGGACCACCACACTGCACAGCCCCACATACACCTGGGTCAACCCAACAGTTCATTAACACACTCCCGAATCAGAACTCCTGTTCAGAAATACAGTGTAGGGGCGGGAGAGCTATGAAGCTGGAGTTACATAAAAACGAGTCCCCTGTAAAAACGAGTCCCCTGTGACGGAAACAGACCTAGTGGCATGTACCTCCTCCACCAGCACCAATAACAGCTGGGACTGGATTGGGCCTGTACTGGGAAGTTTCTAGATGTAGCCACATCAGTGTTTAGACACCCTTCCATCAAAGAATCAGTCAGTTGGTCCAGAATTGGTGGATGCCTTCCCTGGCGTATTACTGGTTGTTCCAGGAAGTTCCCACAAATTTCGAAGAGGATTCAAATCTGGGGATTTTGAGGGACGTGTGAATGCTCCTGAATGTTCATCATGCCAGTCAGTCACATAAGCAGCTCTGTGAATGCCAGAACCGTCATCTTAGAAGCCATTTCCTATAAGAACACCCCCAGAACTCTGGCCAGCACTTACACACCTCACAACCAACACTTCTCTGAGCCTCCTAAATTCAAGCTCTAATCTACCATATGCTGGATTTTAGAAGATGCTACAGCCTTTTACACTATCAGCTTAGCAAAGAGGCTGCAGAGCCTTTCGACTTGTAGGCAGAGCCTGTGGTGTTGCCTGAAGAAGCCGTCTAGCTCTGCACAGTGCTAGGACATTCCACTCAGCGTACAGAGGGAGGCGGGAGAAGAGCAGCACAAGGTAACTTCACTGGCTTCGGGCAGTCATGGGCTGGAGGTTAGGGAACCAGCCTTGTGACCGAGAGCTGCTGGTAACTGTAACCCTGAGCTGACAGTAATGACTGAAGTTCCCTTGAGCAAGGCACCCATACCTCACTGGATCCCTGAGCACCACTAGTGTATGGGTATGTGGGTGTTTTAATTTACAGATATGTTAAACACAGACGACAAATTCCAAAGCCAACACAGTTGAAAAAAAATTGTCTCTAAAGTCAGAGAATAATTGGCCTCTCCTGAGTTTAAGTCTCCATGCTATGCTAATGGCTATCAGCTAACCTAGGGTTGCCACCCGTCCTGTAAAATACGGAATCGTCCTTTATTTGGCGATCAAATGTTACGTCCCGTATTAAACCAATACAGGACACAATTTGTTCCGTATTTCGGTGAATGTCTGTAAATTTGTTCCGTGTTTCCATAAATTTGTTCCGTATTTCTGTATATGTCTGTAAATTTATTCCGGATTTCCGTAAATGTCTGTAAATTTATTCCGTATTTCCGTAAATTTGTTCTGTGTTTCCGTAAATTTGTTCCGTATTTCCGTATATGTCTGTAAATTTGTTCCGCATTTCCGTAAATGTCTGTAAATTTGTTCAGTATTTCCGTAAATGTCTGTAAATTTGTTCCGTATTTCCGTAAATTTTTCGTATTTCTGTAAATGTCTGTAAATTTGTTCCGTGTTTCTGTAAATGTCTGTAAATTTGTTCCGTATTTCCGTAAATTTTTTCGTATTTCTGTAAATTTGTTCCGTATTTCCGTAAATGTCTGTAAATTTGTTCCGTAAATGTCTGTAAATTTGTTCCGTATTTCCGTAAATGTCTGTAAATTTGTTCCGTATTTCCGTAATTTTTTTTTGTATTTCTGTAAATGTCTGTAAATTTGTTCCGTGTTTCCGTAAACGTCCGTAAATTTGTTCCGTAAATGTCTGTAAATTTGTTCCGTATTTCCATAAATGTCTGTAAATTTGTTCCGTATTTCCGTAAATTTCTGTAAATTTGTTCCGTATTTCCGTAAATTTGTTCCGTATTTCCATAAATTTGTTCCGTATTTCCGTAAATGTCCGATATACACTGTCACACACACACACACACACACACACACACACACACATGAATGACCACACTCTCCAACCGTCCCTCTTCAACTCATTACAATCTGATGCCGCTCTTCAAATCAATAAACTGGACTACCTGACCTCAGACCACAGCGCACTGCACGTTATCTGCAATCACATGCACGCCTGTAAAACTGTGACTACTAGCCAAATACCTAAAGAGGAATTTGAGCTGGTGTACCGGAGGAACCCGTACACTAGTGTGACGATCAAAAGACAGACTGTAAAAACGAATGTGGTGCCAACATGGCAGTGGAAATGGGTGAAGAGCAGATCTGCACTATTCACAGATTTCCCTACGAGCCCTAGACCACAGTGATAACGGCCAGCGACAGGACTGTGTGAAAGTGGAATCTGGTGCAGTGCTGTGCAGATGAGCTGAACACGGTGTTCCAGAGTGAAGGGAGGCCAGCCAAACACCTCTCAAACACACACTAACATCGAATCAAACTGAACAGTAGGCAGATAATCCAAACCCGTAGGCTGTAGCAGCTCATCTGAGCGGTCAGTCCACACCTGCGGCCCACGCAGCATACGCGCGACACCCCCTCTCGCCCCTCGAGGAACAGCACCGTTCTCTAATAAATAATAAACGACAGTAAAAACACATCTTAATAACGGAGCGCTCGGCCTCATCCCTCTCCCAGGAGGAGATTAAAAATAGCACATTAATGCTCGTGGGGTGAATAAGAGCCGCCTCGCTCATCCTTGATCATGATTTCACGCAGTCTGGGGTTTCTGTGCCAGCAAACAGAGAGACGGCACCAGAGAATTAAGCTACAGGTTCAGCTGAAGACCCAAATACGGCTGTTACGGCTACTCGGTTCGGCGCAACACTCTCTCCAGCCTTCCAGGAACAAGCTTCTACATACAGAAACACTAAAATGGTGCCGCAACAGTCGCCTGCATGTACAGCATCCGGCACTGCAGCCCTAATGGACAGTCTGTAAGTGGTGACCACTCACTGTCCCCTCAGTACAGCCAGCATGTGGACACTAAAACCAGCCCGTTTTGGATTCTTCACCACCTTGTGACATCACAAAAACCAACACATTTAGTACCACCCCCACAGGACCACCACAGAGCAGGTTCTATGATGGTGGTGGATCATTCTCAGCACTGCAGTGACACTGACATGGTGGTGGTGTGTTAGTGTGGGTGGTGCTGGTGTGAGTGGATCAGACACAGCAGTGCTGCTGGAGTGTTGAGACACTGTGTCCACTCACTGTCCACTCTATTAGACACTCCTACCTTGCTGCTCCACCTTGTAGATGGACAGTCAGAGACGATAGCTCATCTGCTGCTGCACAGTGCAGTGTTGGTCATCCTCTAGTCCTTCATCAGTGGACACAGGACGCTGTTGGTTGGATAGTTCTGGTTGGTGGACGATCCTCAGTCCAGCACTGATAGTGAGGTGTCCAGCAGCGCTGCTGTGTCTGATCCACTCACACCAGCACCACAAACATAGTACCTGCTCTGTGGTGGTCCTGTGGGGGTCCTGACCTTTGAAGAACAGGGTAATACAGTACACAGAGAAACAGATGGACTACAGTCTGGAACTGGACACCTACAGAGTGTCCTGTACGGTCAGTGGAGCTGATAAGATGGACAGTGAGGAAATCTAGAAGGAGGGGGATGGTAGATGTTTGTATTTCTGTTGGTTCATTTGAATTGATAATGCATGGATGGCACAGACTGAGTAATGAATGGTGCATAATGGGAATTATATGATGTCATACCGAATTCCTGATAGGAACACAGACTCAGAAGCATGTTTAAAACAAATCCAGCTGTGGAAGTAAGGCTGTTTGTTCAACTCTCTCTCTCTCTTGCTCTTATCAGGTCTGTGCAGTCGCACTGGGCTGATAAATCGGACAGCTAAAACCATTCCCCCAAACATACATCACACCCATGCTAACTTCGCCCTACTTACTGAAGTTGTCGCTGCCAGGCAGGCTTATAAATTCCCATCCCCAGCTCTGCTACCTGTCAGGCCTTCATTTAATGAGCCACTTTCTGGGGGGACACATTTCCATGGATGGCTAAGTGACCTTGAACCCGGAGCTATAACTTTACAGGAGTACTTTCACAAAAGAAGTTCATCCTAAATTTGGCTGATCTGCCGAGACACGCTAGACGGCTAGTTCAGCTAACAAGCTGTGGAGAATAACCAGGGCAGTCTCGGCCTTCCGATAGCCATATTCAGCCCCGGCTCCTGAACCTGTTAGACTTGGGCTTCACAGAACTTTCATGCTATTCAACGGACCAGGTCCATTTGCAGCAGTTTTATTGGAACCAAGGAACGTCAGAGGATATGCCAAGATGGCGCAGCGTATAGATTACCCGTGAGCGATTATGCTGGTATTCCAGATGTGTGTTTACATCCAGAAAGCTAGCACTGATCAACAGCTGGTGATAGGTAAACGTAGAGGAGGTTCTTAAGCAACACACTGGGTGTCGTCATTGTTGTCTTCTCTTTCCTCAAGCCGTTTCAAGCTCGTCTTTTCAGACTTCCTAAAACACCATTCAAATAAACCACTGTTAGCTTTAGTGCTAACATGCTATTAGAAGCCACTGTGGGCGCTAGCAGAAATTAGCTTGAGGTCATTCGTTCACCATTTTGGACCAAGTTTCAACATATACGGCCCTGAAAGTACTCGTCTCAAACCCTGTGGAGATGTTCAGGTGTCAAAGCTCCCTATAAGCATGTAGCGTGCATGTATATCAGTATATCAGAGCTACATTAGCCTCCTAGCTCGACTGCAAAGTTAAAGAACCAGACACAATACATCCCACTGCGCACACATTATGGGCCGGGGGTGGGGGGCATTCAAGTAAACTGCTTTAAAGCTTAATTAGTACAGGTTGAATAGTTTAGACTTCCACACCCCAGTCTTTCAGACAACCACACTTGTAATAGTTGTGATTTGAGTTCTGTCAAGGTGCGGTTGGGGGTATGGAGCCAAGCGCAGGGCGGGAACCCGTTTGAGGCGGTGTGAAGATTCGGGTTTCCTGGACGAGGATGCACGTGAAACTGTGTGTGCGGGGAGTGAACTGTTTGTGGTAATGTGTTTGGGTGTTTTGGTCCAGGCAGAGATGAACCCCGACCTCCGGAGTGATAATCCCATGTGCTACCGGTGCGCTATGTGGCAGTACACATGAGGCGAGTCGGGAGGGAGAGGGAGAAATGGCGTGAAAACCAAACAAAGGAGACGCCAGAGACGACATGATCAAACGGAAGGGGAAGTTTATTAAAGAACTAAAACAAACAGGAGACGGTTTAACAGAAAGGGAATCTTGTGGGTCTCTGCATCTTTCCTCCTGAACAGAGTGACCCACGCTCTCTCCTCTATTTATATATTTATCTTTTCAAGCACTGGCTGCTTTTTCATTTTTGTTTTTTTCATCTGCTTTTCTGTCTCTCTTTTCCTTTTTTCTTTTCTTTTTTTCTTCTTTGCCTGTACCATACCAGCTACCCCTCTACAAAGGTGTAGCGTCAACTGTTGTTTGATGGTGGCTTATAAGGCCTATGCCTCAGGTGCAGCTTGTTGGCTTGATCAGCCCAGAGCATTCTGGGGGTTGGAGTTCTGGGCTGTAGTCCCCCTATAACGGCACCGCTGCTGCCGCCCTCTGCTGGCTGCAGGCGGCACAGCCCGGACCCTTACAAGTTCTTAATTTCCAGATTAACAGAATATGATACAGCTGAGGTTTACATACATACTCAACATGGACATGAATGTCATAGCAATACTGGGTGTGGTGTATACTTTGATTATTTTGTTTTATGGGGGAGAATTATAAAACATACATCTCTAATCTCAAACGTCTCATCTAAAAATTATATGTACAGGGACAGAGATATACATACAGCACAGGTAATATTTGCATAAATGTTGATTAGGAAGTTGCTTCCTGACCAGATGCTGTTATTAGCCATCAACAAGCTTTGGGCTGAATTCCGGTCGGATGATTGTCACCTCTCCTTAAGTTTAATTAAACGTGTTGGTTTCCTGGTACAGAACCCGCTTTTCAGCATTGTCCACATATTCTCAGGTTAGGTTTGAGGTTGGAACACCTAGTTGAGTCCAGGTTTAAACTGTCTAGCTGATGATCCGAGGTTACGGTCTGAAGAATCCTGAGGTCTTCGTTATTCCATCTTTGCAATGTACCAATTGTAATGGCAGCAAATCAGCCCCAGAACATGATGCTACCACCACCATGCTTCATAGTTGGTACAGGGGCCTTGGAGGTTCAGTCCTTCACCTGTACTCGTTCTAACATATCTTTGTTCTCTTCTTAATCTCATCTGACCATAAAAACGTTCCTCCAGAAAGCTTTTTCCGTGCCCAAGGTGTGAATTTCAGAGCTAGGGCTTCCTTCTTAGACCGCAGCCTTTCAGTCCATGGACACTGAGGTTCCAGCAGCTTTTGGCTCATGGCACGCCTGGGTCTTGATGGTTCTTGGGTCATTCCTGACCACCCATACCAGTTTCCTCTCAGCTCTGTATGACAGTTTGGGTTTTCTTCCCAATAACTGACACAGGACTCTTAGGGAAGACGATCTTGAACCCTGTTGTTGCTTAGAAACGGCTCTAGGAGACTTTCCTGACTTATGTAAATCTATGATCCTCTTTCTCAGACCTGCAGACCTCCTTGGACTTGGGAGTGTTGATCGGTCCAGTGAGTGCCATCCAACAGGCCCTTTTTAGGTGCGCCACGGCGAAGCTACCAGCTGCAGTCAATCATGAACACGAACAGAAAGAGGCCTTGGCGAGATAAAGGATGTTCTGGAACTTCCAGCACCGCCGCATTAATAATAGGTGGGTGTTATGTACAATTCTGACCCTGTGTTGACTGCACTAAACCCAGAAAGGTTCAGTTCTACAGAAGACGCATGTTGTACGCTCATACTTCACCTGTGGTGGTGGCTCTGAGGTCAGATGAAGGTCATTTCCAGTATTTCTTGCTGAATTTTATACCCTGTAATCCTGATATTACATAGCGTGACTAATAAATAACCACGTTTCTTTACACTTCTGGATGATTAACATCATTCCATTACTCACATAATCACAAAATCAATAATATTTATAAAACCATAAAACCAGCTCATTGTTTATTAGCATAGCATTTAAAATTTGATCTATAAAAGTGCTGCACTGAATTGTCTTGCTTTAAAAGTGTCTCATTTCCAATAACCACACACTTACTTAACATTTGGCAGGAACTGTGTTGGTGTTTTACAATCCCATCATCTGGAAATGATGCACTGGTTTGATTCAAGTCAGTTCAGTGCATTATTATTCCAGTCTGTTCTTCACCGAATACTGAGGAATGTGAACGAAGGAAATCTGGAACTCATCTACGTGAAGTTGCCGAAAGCTCATTAAGGCCGTTTGATTCATCAGGGCACGTGGTTGGAATTAAATACAGGCCTTCAGCTGGGATTCGGATCTGTTGTGCCTTGTAGTGCTTCATCTGTAAAATCACCATCACGATCATCATCATCATCATCATCATCATCTTCAAAGGCTCCAACAATGTACCATAACCGTGTTCATCATCTGAGCATGAATACAGCACAGTACAAGCCCACCGGACAAAAAAACGAGTCCCCTGT
Source organism: Prochilodus magdalenae (assembly GCA_024036415.1). Lineage (NCBI taxonomy): Eukaryota > Metazoa > Chordata > Actinopteri > Characiformes > Prochilodontidae > Prochilodus > Prochilodus magdalenae. The sequence goes on along the minus strand of JAMWET010003412.1, from coordinate 24,336 downwards.
GAAAGTGAATCCCTCCACAAGCACCAGTAACAGCTGGGAATCGATTGAGCGTGTACTGGACAAGGTTCTGGATCCACTCTTACATCAAAGGATTGGTCCAGATTTGGTGGATGCCTTCCCTGGCACAGTTCCGAGGAGAATTCCCTGTAGACTGGGATTGTATCCACTGCTGGTAGACCCGTATGACCGTACGCTTCCATACACCTGCAGATACAGCTACTTCCTTCACACTATGGTCTTTGGCCACGCCCACATGTCCCTCCTTTTAGCCAATCATTATCATCTGCTCTGGAGCCATTTTCCACACATGGAACGAGACACTCCCTGCACTGTAGCACCTCTTCCCAATCTACGGATCCCGTCACTCACACCCCGCAGGGGTTTATAGCCATGTCATCCTCGTGCAGCGCCATCTGCAGGAGCCTGAAGGTACTACCACCTTAAACACACACAAGGGGGACTGTGCAGCACTTTTCTCAGTGCACTAGATAGAGCTGCTAAAACACATTCATAATCCATCTGGAACAGTCCTATCAGTGGTGAGGGTAACATTTCATCAAGGTCATTGGAAAACCTCGCCGCTCTTTGTTCTAGTTTGTTTTATTTATTTATTAGGATTTGTATACAATTTAAAAAATGCAGACTGTTCATTACGTCAGGCTGTTTTGAAGGGAAACTCCAGCAGTGTTTCAACAGAACTGCATAATTCTTTCTGAGTGGCTCTCAGAGCTCAGTCAGACCTGTTCACAGTGGTGGTGAAGGTAACCAGACGTCCCCCTCTAAAAGCTCCCTCACAGGAAGTTCCTACAGGAGGTGGTTCTGAATACGCTGCCTGATGTCTGAGACGCTGTTTATGATAGTGTGGAGAAGATCTCAGCCTTAAACTCCATTCATGGTGGAGGGATACATGCTGCAGGGCGCTGTGAGGTCAAATAGTCCCCCACAGAAACACCTCACACCAAACCCGCCCGCACTCACTCTGTACACAACTCACACCAAACCCGCTCTCACTGTTTACACCTCACACACTGAAATATAACATATCAGTACACTTCCCTTTTGAGTTATTGTATAAGATGTGTGTTTTTCTGTCTCTTATTAAGTTACGGTTTCTGAGAAACACGGTTTCCTTATGAAACCCAAACTGAATGTGAAAGACCTTCAGAATAACGGTAGCTTTGTGGTGTTATTAATTATGAGTGTAAGTTATACGCTGTGTGTTTAGAAGCACTAAGCTCTCTGAATGTGCTGTTCCCTTAAAAAGCCCTTTGGGTACGGCCTCGTCCCAGGCCAGTGAGCGTCATCCGCCCGAGTCTGTTGTCCCATGGTCAGAGACGTCAAAGTTCATTGCAAGCCGAGTTCTCTGCAGTCTTAAACATCAGTATGGAGTTATAGATCTTCAGTGCCGGACCAAGCTTCATACTCAGAACCTTCACCAGGTCCGTCTGGGTCAGCAGCAGAAACGCCTCGCCGTCGATTTGCTGGAAACACACCGCATATCAATCAGTAACAAGACCACCATATCACAAACACCTGCCTGATCTTCTCCTAACTGGCCACTTTATTAGAAACACCTGCCTGTGCTTTCTCTAACTGGCCACTTTATTAGAAACACCTGCCTGTGCTTCTACTAACTGGCCACTTTATTAGAAACACCTGCCTGATCTTCTCCTAACTGGCCACTTTATTAGAAACACCTGCCTGTGCTTCCTCTAACTGGCCACTTTATTAGAAACACCTGCCTGTGCTTCCTCTAACTGGCCACTTTATTAGAAACACCTGCCTGATCTTCTCCTAACTGGCCACTTTATTGGAAACACCTGCCTGTGTTTCCTCTAACTGGCCACTTTATTGGAAACACCTGCCTGTGTTTCCTCTAACTGGCCACTTTATTAGAAACACCTGCCTTAGAAACACCTGCCTGTGTTTCCTCTAACTGGCCACTTTATTGGAAACACCTGCCTGTGTTTCCTCTAACTGGCCATTTTATTAGAAACACCTGCCTGAGCCACCTCTAAATGGCCACTTTATTAGAAACACCTGCCTGATCTTCTCCTAACTGGCCACTTTATTGGAAACACCTGCCTGTGTTTCCTCTAACTGGCCACTTTATTAGAAACACCTGCCTGATCTTCTCCTAACTGGCCACTTTATTAGAAACGCCTGCCTGATCTTCCACTTTATTAGAAACACCTGCCTGATCTTCTCCTAACTGGCCACTTTATTGGAAACACCTGCCTGTGTTTCCTCTAACTGGCCACTTTATTAGAAACGCCTGCCTGTGCTTCCTCTAACTGGCCACTTTATTAGAAACACCTAGATAATGGATGGCACAAACTGGCCACTTTATTAGAAACACCTAGATGATGAATAGTACTAACTGGACACTAACAGACGAACTACAGTTCCCACAGGTGATGGGGTTCCTATCAAGTTTCGTTTGTAAGACAGGTGAGTTTAAGACTACAGCAGGTTCAGGGGCTCAGGGAAAACCGAGTGCCTGGTTGTGAGCCCAGCCCCCCCGTATCCTCCGTCACTGTTAATAAATAATAATCGATAGAGGATTACAGAAGCCTGTAAGGCTGTTATTCCAATAGAATTATTTAACCAGCTCCCCTTAGAGCAGTGCTGGATCTTCTGCGATGGTGCCGGCGGTAATGACTGAGAGATTTTACTCCTGCTGGAGTGGAGTCACTCTGCCTTGAGCCCACACGGTGGTTCTGATTGAACCATAATTCATTACCTCCTCCCTGAAAGTGCGGGCTTGCTCCCTACAGCCTGGCAGACCCTGGATGAACCCGGTCACCTGTGGAGAAAGAGAGAGAGAGAGAGAGAGAGAGAGAGAGAGAGAGAGAGAGAGAGAGAGAGAGAGAGTGAGGCCACTGAGAACTGAAGTCACTTTCATGGGGAAGTGTTGAGTCTAGTGAACTGAGTGAACTCCTGGTTGGCTGTGAGAGCCCTGTAGCTCCAGCGCTAAGGCAGCACACCTCAGATAGCCTACACGTCTGAGCTCATAGACTACGTTTGGGTTAAAGGGGAGGTCCAACAAATCCCTACATCCCTCCATAATTCAGAGTGAGGGTTTGGTGGGAGATGGTTCAGATGTTCTTTACAGTGGTGGTGATGGGAACCAGGGTTCTCCAAGTCTACAACACACAGACATTGTATCGACTGTTTAAACCACCAGTGAACATGGAATGCTGATGATGGGAAAATCTGGAAAACTTGGGAATAATGTTTTCTTTGGGGGACTATTTTTTTGCCTCTGCAGCATGTATCCCTCCACCATCTCAGGCAGCATATTCATTACCATCTCAGTGAGCTTTTAGAAGGTGGACGTCTGGTTACCTTCACCACCACTGTGAACAGGAGTCTATGATGTAATTAGTGAGACTGGATCAAGAGTCTGAACTGGCCGGTCCTACTGGACCCAATCAGTTACTGCAGTAGTCCAGGGAACAGTTTGATGACCACGGAATCTTCAGACGTGTGTTCATGGACGCTTTTCAAGAGTTCTGATTGGCTGTTTGTGTTTCAGGCACCGAACCAGAGGGCGTATCCCCTCCAGACCTTTCCTGTCTCGGCATAACAGAGATGGGCACTCGAATTAGTGACTCGAGTTCGAGTCGCACTTGAGCTGCATATAAATAGACTTCAGACTTGACTTGTAACTCGACTATAATGACTCCCGACTCGACTCGGTCCAAAATAACACATTACCATCCAGGCCCGGTGTGCGGAAGTCACAGGAAAATAATTCCTTTGTGTGTGTGTACTTCATTTCGTTGATTTGGGACACGCCCCACGGACACGGACCAATCACAACATCCAACTTCAGCGCGTGCGTGATATCAGTGAGCGGCGCCAAGTGTAAACACAGCACTGTAGCATGGACTCTAGCCTACGGACTCGTGACTTGACTTGGACTCTAACCTACAGACTCGTGACTTGACTTGGACTCTAGCCTAGAGACTCGTGACTTGACTTGGACTCTAGCCTACGGACTTGTGACTTGACTTGGACTCTAACCTACAGACTCGTGACTTGACTTGGACTCTAGCCTACGGACTCGTGACTTGACTTGGACTCTAGAGTACAGACTCGTGACTTGACTTGGACTCTAGCCTACGGACTTGTGACTTGACTTGGACTCTAACCTATAGACTCGTGACTTGACTTGGACTCTAGAGTACAGACTCGTGACTTGACTTGGACTCTAGCCTACGGACTTGTGACTTGACTTGGACTCTAACCTATAGACTCGTGACTTGACTTGGACTCTAACCTATAGACTCGTGACTTGACTTGGACTCTAGCCTACAGACTCGTGACTTGACTTGGACTCTAGCCTACAGACTCGTGACTTGACTTGGACTCTAGCCTACGGACTCGTGACTTGACTTGGACTCTAGCCTACGGACTTGTGACTTGACTTGGACTCTAACCTATAGACTCGTGACTTGACTTGGACTCTAACCTATAGACTCGTGACTTGACTTGGACTCTAGCCTACAGACTCGTGACTTGACTTGGACTCTAGCCTACAGACTCGTGACTTGACTTGGACTCTAGCCTACAGACTCGTGACTTGACTTGGACTCTAACCTACAGACTCGTGACTTGACTTGGTTTCTAACCTATAGACTTGTGACTTGACTTGGTTTCTAACCTACAGACTCGTGACTTGACTTGGACTCTAGCCTACAGACTCGTGACTACAGACTCGTGACTTGACTTGGACTCTAGCCTACAGACTCGTGACTTGACTTGGACTCTAGCCTACAGACTCATGACTTGACTTGGACTCTAGCCTACAGACTCGTGACTTGACTTGGACTCTAGCCTACAGACTCGTGACTTGACTTGGACTCTAGCCTACAGACTCGTGACTTGACTTGGACTCTAACCTACAGACTCGTGACTTGGACTCTAACCTATAGACTCGTGACTTGATTTGGACTCTAGCCTACAGACTCGTGACTTGACTTGGACTCTTACCTATAGACTCATGACTTGACTTGGACTCTAGCCTACAGACTCGTGACTCGACTTGGACTCTAGCCTACAGACTCGTGACTTGACTTGGACTCTAGCCTACAGACTCGTGACTCGATTTGGACTCTAACCTACAGACTCGTGACTCGATTTGGACTCTAACCTATAGACTCGTGACTTGACTTAGACTCTAGCCTACAGACTCGTGACTCGACTTGGACTCTAACCTACAGACTCGTGACTTGACTTGGACTTGTATTTTGTGACTTGTGGCCATCTCTGCGGGATAACCAGGGCTGTTTGCATGGCTCTAATTTAAAACTGCATCCTCAATTTATTACCTAAAACTTTTAAGTGAGAATTGAGGAGACAAGTTTGCCAAGGTGATTATCTTCTCTGAGCACATCTGCATGTTTTAGATGCGACTCGCTGAAGAAATCATTTCTAAAATTCATGTAACGTTATGCAAATCATCGGCGCAGGATGCTGGGCGCGCTCACAGGAGAGTCAGAGAGAGGTCTGCGCACAACACTGAAACTGTGGTGTCGTCATCATCATCATCTTCTTCATCACCACCAGCCTGGTAGGAGAAATGTCACGAGTGGCACTCCAAAGGAAGAGGGCTTGGTGTTTTATATGGAACGTTGATGATGAAAACCTGGAAAACCTGGAAATACTAAGTTCCTTTGGGGGACTATTTGACCTCACAGCGCCCTGCAGCATGTATCCCTCCACCATGAATGGAGTTTAAGGCTGAGATCTTCTCCACACTATCATAAACAGCGTCTCAGACATCAGGCAGCGTATTCAGAACCACCTCATGTAGGAACTTCCTGTGGGGGAGCTTTTAGAGGGGGACGTCTGGTTACCTTCACCACCACTGAAATAGATCTGTGAGAAGCCTCGTACCTCCTCCACGCTCCAGGTGGCCACTTTACTGGCTGTGATTCCAGCCACTGATGGGAGGAGTTTACTGTGCTGGTCCCAGCAGTGAGGCATGCTGGGAGACGGTGTGGCACACGGCATAAACACAGACTGGTGCAGAGCCTGCTGCAGAGTCAACTCTGAGAGAGAGAGAGAGAGAGACAGAGACAGAGACAGAGAGAGAGAGAGAGAGAAAATGTATTTAGTGTGAACTTCCTGTTACTTCATTAAAACCATCTACTGTGTACCTTCACTAACTGGCCGCTTTATTGGAAACACCATCCTTGTGCTTCCACTAACTGGCCACTTTAATAAATAAAACCATCTAATGTGTACTTCCACTAACTGGCCGCTTTATTGGAAACGCCCACCTCATACCTCCACTAACTGGCCACTTTATTGGAGACACCACCCTTGTACTTCCACTAACTGGCCACTTTATTAGAAACACCCACCTTGTGCTTCCACTAACTGGCCGCTTTATTGGAAACGCCCACCTCGTACCTCCACTAACTGGCCGCTTTATTGGAACACCCACCTTGTGCTTTCACTAACTGGCCGCTTTATTGGAAACACCCACCTTGTACTTCCACTAACTGGCCGCTTTATTGGAAACACCCACCTTGTACTTCCACTAACTGGCCGCTTTATTGGAAACGCCCACCTCGTACCTCCACTAACTGGCCACTTTATTGGAAACGCCCACCTCGTACCTCCACTAACTGGCCGCTTTATTGGAAACACCACCCTTGTACTTCCACTAACTGACCACTTTATTAGAAACATCCAACCTCTAGTTACAGTAACTGGCCACTTTATTGGAAATGCCTACATTGTAGTTTCACTAATTAGCTATGTACTAGAAACACCTACTATGCAGATCCCCTAACTGGCCACTTTATTAGAAACTCCTACTTTGCAGAACTGGCCAGTTTATTAGAAACATCCAACCTCTAGTTCCACTAACTGGCCACTTCATTAGAAATGCCCACCTTTAATTTTCACTAACAGCCCACTTGTTTAAATATAGAGGGGTTTCCAATAAAGTGGCCAGGAGGTTGCTGCTTAATATAGAAATTTCTAAATCTGTCAAATGTAATTATGATCAGAATTCTGAAGCCTGAAGGCCGTGCGGTGTTGTCCCCACGCTACATTAGTCTCATTAAGTTATCATCAGGTGTTTAATTAGTGGGAGCAGCAGTGACCCTGTGCACAGGCAGTACCGTCTAGTCTTCTGAGGACGTTCTGCTAAAACGAAGCTCCAGCGATGAAGTCGCCGAGGCGGCCCTGAAACTGTGATGTTCTCTCAGCTCCTGTCAGCACTGCCGTCTCTCCTCACGGCAGGATCCTCACACCATCCTTAACATCCGCACCGCTATGTGCCCCGGCACTGCTAATTAATTCTTCAGGGGCTGAGTCTGTGTAACAACCTGATGCAGGCCTGGAGCCGAGCTCAGAGGGCTTTTTTTAGTTTGTGTTTGCATAGAAGCTTAAATCTGCCCTTAACGGCTCTTACATACACCATAACATCCCACGTGTGGTATATCAGAGCGCTCAGAACAGTCTCAGCTCTCTTTATAACAGGGCCCCATCCAACCCTGAGCAATGCAAAGAGAGAGAATTCCGTCCAGAGGCTGAAGATTTAAACCAACAGGAACTGAACTTGGTGGGTAGGTCTCGGCCGGGCATGTAACGTAAGCAAGGGCGGTCCTTATCTCTGTACCTGACTGACCCAACATCACCACTACAGACATCCAGCGAGCAGTGGTGCCTCCATGAGTCCTCCTGTTTGTGCAGCACCATTGGCAGACGGCTGCACCACGCAGGACTACATGCACACAGACCGTTACCACGACTGTCCTTAACACCACGTCACCGTCACCAAAGACTGCAGTGGTGTCGTACCAGACTGTCATGGAGCGACTCAGAATGGCAGCGGGTCATCTTCAGTGACGAGTCCTGCTTTAGTCTTGGTGGAGACGCCCAACGAATCCGTGTGTGGAGGCACCGTGGTCAGCACCGAGATGAACGGTTTGTAGTCACACGTCCAGAAGACCTGGTGTCCCTCCACCTCCACCCCTACCGCACCATCTGCAGGAACTGTGTGAGGATGTTCAAGCTGCATGGGGTGGATGATCACAGGACACCATTAGGAACCTCTACAGCTCCAACACCTGTGCTCAAGTTCCACAAACTGGCCACTTACCTGGAAACAATTTACTGCCTTGTAGTTGCACTAGCTTCAGAAGACCTGGTTAGGAGGAACTCCAGTGGCATGTACAGAGCCTTGGACCCCAGCCCCACTGGACACCTTTGGGATGAACTGGAATGTGAGCCTTGGTCAACGTCGATCTCCTGGATGCTCTTTTGACTGAACGAGCACAGACTCGCTTTTTCTCGCTACCGCTTCCTAAGGCGACACAAACTGCGCGTGTTGGCCCGGTGGGCTTGTGAGCATGTTGAGGCAGTAAGGAGACGCAAGTTAAACACACCTCTGGTTCGTTTCCAACAAAGGGAGACCGCCGGAGGCCCGTAGCTGCTGCGTGTATTGTGTACACTCAGCCGACACTGACTTGTCACAACAGCCACAATGGAAGTAATTACGGCGGAAGGCTGATCCGAGAAAATCAGAGGCAGAAATCCCTCACATTCTTCCATTCCGTTCTTTTTTTGGCTCATCATCATCAGGCCTCATTAAACAGCGCGTGAGTGAGTGAGTGAGTCGGCCTGTCGCTCTCAATTACTGTAATTACAGAGCAGATTCACATCAGCAGAAATCATTCCAACTCCGCTTCGGCTACGCTCAATCCCAGCCACCAAGAACGTCCTCGTACTTCAGCCGTACTGTAAACACCCGTCTTCTGGTTCCACCATCCGGCCACTTTATTAGAAACGCCCGTCTTCTGGTTCCACCGTCTGGCCACTTTATTAGAAAAGCCCGTCTTCAGGTTCCACCGTCTGGCCACTTTATTAGAAACGCCCGTCTTCAGGTTCCACCGTCTGGCCACTTTATTAGAAACGCCCGTCTTCTGGTTCCACCGTCTGGCCACTTTATTAGAAACGCCCGTCTTCAGGTTCCACCGTCTGGCCACTTTATTAGAAAAGCCCGTCTTCTGGTTCCACCGTCCGGCCACTTTATTAGAAAAGCCCGTCTTCAGGTTCCACCGTCTGGCCACTTTATTAGAAAAGCCCGTCTTCAGGTTCCACCGTCTGGCCACTTTATTAGAAACGCCCGTCTTCAGTTTCCACCGTCTGGCCACTTTATTAGAAACGCCCGTCTTCAGGTTCCACCGTCTGGCCACTTTATTAGAAACGCCCGTCTTCAGGTTCCACTGTCTGGCCACTTTATTAGAAAAGCCCGTCTTCAGGTTCCACCGTCTGGCCACTTTATTAGAAACGCCTGTCTTCAGGTTCCACCGTCTGGCCACTTTATTAGAAAAGCCCGTCTTCAGGTTCCACCGTCTGGCCACTTTATTAGAAACGCCTGTCTTCAGGTTCCACCGTCTGGCCACTTTATTAGAAACGCCCGTCTTCTGGTTCCACCGTCCGGCCACTTTATTAGAAACGCCCGTCTTCTGGTTCCACCGTCCGGCCACTTTATTAGAAACGCCCGTCTTCTGGTTCCACCGTCCGGCCACTTTATTAGACACGCCCGTCTTCTGGTTCCACCGTCCGGCCACTTTATTAGAAACGCCCGTCTTCTGGTTCCACCGTCCGGCCACTTTATAACAAACACCCGTCTTCTGGTTCCACCGTCCGGCCACTTTATTACAAACGCCCGTCTTCTGGTTCCACCGTCCGGCCACTTTATTAGACACGCCCGTCTTCTGGTTCCACCGTCCGGCCACTTTATTAGAAACGCCCGTCTTCTGGTTCCACCGTCCGGCCACTTTATTACAAACGCCCGTCTTCTGGTTCCACCATCCGGCCACTTTATTAGACACGCCCGTCTTCTGGTTCCACGGTCCGGCCATTTTATTAGAAACGCCCGTCTTCTGGTTCCACCGTCTGGCCACTTTATTACAAACGCCCGTCTTCTGGTTCCACCGTCCGGCCACTTTATTAGAAACACTTGTCTTCAGGTTCCACCGTCCGGCCACTTTATTAGAAACAACCGTCTTCTAGTTCCACCATCTGGCCACTTTAATAGAAACACCAGCCTTCTAGTTCCACTATCTGGCCACTTTATTACAAACACCCACCTTCTGGTTCCACCATCTGGCCACTTTAATAGAAACACCTACAATCTGAAGAAATGCTAGATGATGTAACGAGGCTATGATCCAAAGCACACACATAAATCAACTAAGAACCCACTAAGAACCCACATCCCAGCACATAAAACCACAATAAACACGCACCACGTACCTTCGACTGACTAACAACAACATAAGCGAGAGAAGCCAGGGTTTATTTATATGTACCTTTTACAGCTGAGGTCATCACCAAGCCCCGAGTGAGCAGGCCAAGGAAAACTCCCACAGCCGTAGAGCAGGAGGAAGATATCGTAAGAGGAACTGAGGGTTCTAAAGGGAGCCCATTCGCTGCTGTTCTACACCATATAGAACAAAACAACATAGATCGTTCCTTCTTCGGCACCTCCCTCCACAAGCCTCTAAAGTTACTGGGTCAATTTAGTATCAGTACGTTCCTTTTTCTCAGGTTATGGTGAGTAAACATTTCCTGGGATTTGCCGCCTCGTTCGGAAGAGTGGCAAAACATTCCACAGTTAGGGGGAACAGCGAGACTGGGAATTAATAAAGGGCTTATCTGCTTGAAGTAAGGGCAGCTGGACTCGCCGGTCAGGTATTCATTCTTGTGGTCATCCTGATCTTTAGCATTGTTAGCAGAACTTCCAGATCTGAATAAGTTATCTGGCTAACTGTCTAGACTTGCAGTGTGGAGTCCCTTTTATAAGGAGCACCAGGTTTGGTCTAGCTATCAACGTCTAATAATAGCTAACACTAACTCTGCTAGTTTAACTTGGCTAACTCAAGCTAACTCTGCTAAATGAAAACATCTACCGCTAGACAGTTCTAGTAACTGAGGACACTAGCTAACTCTGCTAGCATTCTCTGATAGCATTTCTGTCTAGAAAGAAAAAAAGCCAAACTTCAGTTCACAAGGCTAGTTTACCTCCGTGACCCCATCCAATTGTCGCATTAGTAGCTGCAGGTCAAGTGAAATAAAAACTACTTTCGAAGAAAGTAAATTCCTGGTTGCAGAACTTCAGCGGTTTGTTTTCAGCTAGCAGAGTTAACTGAGTACGGCAAAGTTAGCGAGAGTTATTATTTTATAACTAACTTTGCTGAGTGAAAATAGCAAAGTCTAGCTGCATGGTGCCCTGAATGCAGAATAATGCTAACCGCAGCTGAATTTGCCGAATCAAACTGCTAATTAAATCTGCTAACTAAAAACAGCTAGCTTTCTCTCCACTCCACACAATGAAAATGGCTAACTCAGCTAACTAACTTAGCTAAACTCTGACTAACTCTGCCTGATGGCCTTACTCCTAATTTTCATCAGCTAATTACGTGGCTAATCAGTTAACTGCTTATAGTTAGCATATTTAATTAACTTCTAGCTTAAAACTGCTAACTCTGTCTCCACTAAATGAAATCGGCTAACTCAGCTTGGCTATACCAGCTGAAACTAGCTAACACTGACTAACTCTGGCATGGCTAGTCCCTGCTAAATAAAACTGGCTAACTTTATTTAGCTATGCTAACAGAAAAAAGCTAACACTGACTTTGCTAGCTAAACATTGCTAACTCAAGCTAACTAATAAAAGCAGCTAGTAATGCTAGACAGCTCTACTAACGGAGGACACTGGCTAGTTCAGTCAGCTGTCCGTTGATTTGAGCTGTTGGGAGGGAACAGCCTTTATTAGATCTGGATCTCTTCAGACTGACCACAGCGTGATCGATCAGACGCTCGGACAAACAGAGGGACGGTCAATACAGGCCGTGTCTGTGTGCGTGCTGTACGTGTGCCGTGTGAAAGTGAGCATGAGCCGTGAAGAATATCAGCGGTAATCTATAAATGATTTCATCTAAATGCAGAAAATGTGAAATTACATATTCAAATGTATGCAAATTCAGCATTATGATAAATGGAAGTCATTTAACCGTGTATTCAGACCTGAGCGCTCGGCTCCTGCGCCTCGGCCCAGAACAACAGGCTAAAGCTCTCTGCGTAAATCGAGTTAGCCACAGGCTAATCTGCACACAAAGCCTCTCTCTCCGCTGCACCTATAATCTCCCATTAGCTGGAGGTGTATACGGAGACACGGCCTGAAGCTGATGGAGGGATAACCCTCCTCCTTTCACAGCTGCAGAAGCTATTAGGGAGCAGAAACGGGGAATATAGAACATGGACCAAACCGTGCAGAGGAGCTCTGATGCAATCGCTGGTCCATCAGCTCTGTTCTCTGATAGTTCTAGTATCTATTCTCATTCTGAGTCTTGGTTCCTCTCAGTGTTTCCTCCTTGTGCACTTAGGGCGTTCCTCCTTTTGAGTCTTGGTTCCTGTCAGTGGGTCCTCCTTGTGCACTTAGGGGGTTCCTCCTTTTGAGTCTTGGTTCCTGTCAGTGTTTCCTCCTTGTGCACTTAGGGCGTTCCTCCTTTTGAGTCTTGGTTCCTGTCAGTGGTTCCTCCTCGTGCACTTAGGGCGTTCCTCCTTTTGAGTCTTGGTTCCTGTCAGTGGTTCCTCCTCGTGCACTTAGGGGGTTCCTCCTTTTGAGTCTTGGTCCTTCTCATTGGTTCCTCCTTATGCTCTTAGAAAGTTCCTCTGGTTGCTGTCAGTGGTTCTTCCTCAAGCATATATAGGGTTCCTCTTTTGAGTCTTGGTTCCTCTCATTGTTCCTCCTCAATCTTTCAGGGAGTTCCTTCTTTTGAGTCTTGGTTCTTCTCATTGGTTCATCCTTATGCCTTTAAAAAAGTTCCTCTGGTTTCTGTCAGTGGTTCTTCCACAAGCGTATAAGGAGTTCCTTCTTTTGAGTCTTGGTTCCTGTCAGTGGTTCCTCCTCGTGCACTTAGGGCGTTCCTCCTTTTGAGTCTTGGTTCCTGTCAGTGGTTCCTCCTCGTGCACTTAGGGCGTTCCTCCTTTTGAGTCTTGGTTCCTGTCAGTGGGTCCTCCTTGTGCACTTAGGGGGTTCCTCCTTTTGAGTCTTGGCCCTTCTCATTGGTTCCTCCTTATGCTCTTAGAAAGTTCCTCTGGTTGCTGTCAGTGGTTCTTCCTCAAGCATATATAGGGTTCCTCTTTTGAGTCTTGGTTCCTCTCATTGTTCCTCCTCAAGCTTTCAGGAAGTTCGTCCTTTTGAGTCTTGGTTCCTCTCATTGTTCCTCCTCAAGCTTTCAGGGAGTTCCTTCTTTTGAGTCTTGGTTCTTCTCATTGGTTCATCCTTATGCCTTTAGAAAGTTCCTCTGGTTCCTGTCAGTGGTTCTTCCACAAGCGTATAAGGAGTTCCTTCTTTTGAGTCTTGGTTCCTGTCAGTGGTTCCTCCTCGTGCACTTAGGGCGTTCCTCCTTTTGAGACTTGGTTCCTGTCAGTGGGTCCTCCTTGTGCACTTAGGGGGTTCCTCCTTTTGAGTTTTGGTCCTTCTCATTGGTTCCTCCTCAAGTTCTTCAAAGTTTCTCTTTGAGTCTTGGTTCCTGTCAGTGGTTCCTCCTCAAGCTTTTAGGGAGTTCCTCTTTTTGACTCTTGGTTCCTGTCAGTGGTTCCTCCTCGTGCACTTAGGGAGTTCCTCCTTTTGAGTCTTGGTTCCTGTCAGTGGTTCTTCATTATTGTCTCTCTCTTACATAAACTGCCTAAACGTTTTTATGAGAGACTAAAACCCCATGCAGTTTTTGCCCACATGGTAAGAGGAGGGCTTGGAGGAGTTCTCCTGATACGGCCCCCCTCAGTGATGTTTATTAGGGTTCTGCGCCTACGTTCCTGGAGAAGCAGTTTGGGAAAACATCTGCCATAGAAAGCGCAGAACAAATAACACTGAGCTGAGCTGAACTCCGGGGCAGCGAGGGAGATGCTCTGGTTTAAAGTGAGGAAAAACACCACGTCTTTCTCGCCGCCGTTACCGTGGGCGGCGCGGAAGTGAAGCACGGAGCGTGAGTGCATTCATCGCATTCCATCGTGCCTCTGTGATTACGGCTGTGCGGTAATCACCGAGCGTAACGGGAAGACCTTGCACCACTTACTGCTGAATTCAGATGCATGAATCTCCATCAACATTAAACCAGGGAGCCACACCGCTCCGATTCGGTTCTGGGTTTAACCCAACATTAAGTTCTGGTTCCTGTCACTGATTCTTCCTCACGCTGTTGGGGAGCAACTCTGGAAATAAATCAGAGCCCACTCCAGTTCCTTCCTAAACCAGCATCTCCACATGTACAGCAGGTTCTCAGTGAGGAACCGAAGGTTGGGTTCTAGCTTTACTGGCAGATACAGTGAGCGTCTGGTTCATAAGAACAAGGTCCAGCAGCAAACACACAGGACAACACAGCTACAGGCTGGCAGAGGGCCAAACCCACTCTCTACTGACCGTGATGAGCGCCACCTCATTCCAATGTCCCTTACCCACCGTAAGATGACCTCAGGTGACCTACAGAGAGACTGGCGAGCGGTGGCTGGGGTGAGACGCACAGCGAGCATGGTTCTAAAAACAGGCTTCTGGAGGTCATAGTGATTAGTGATGGTTCTAGTAGTTTAGAGAACCAAACAGAACCAACACAAACCCAGAACCTGCACACCTAGAGACACGGATCACTTACAGGTGGGCTCTTACAGTTTTCCATCACCGTATGTAGGCCACCTTGGCTCACAGCAGATTGTCAGTGCCGACAGTGGGCCAGCAGAGCCGTATCCTTGCCATGTCTGCTTGCTTTGTGGGATTTAGCCTATTTTATTTATGCAACAGTAAAAAAGTGGCAGTGTTACTAAAACACTGTTTAAAACGGTATTTGGCCGGTATCAGCTCTGGCAAAAATTTTACATTTCGGGGCGCCCTAATCTGACCCCTGGATGGACATAACTGTTGCATGTGGCGTTGCATAAGGTTGTCAAATTAGAGTGCGTGAGTTTTGTACGGCTGTGTACTGGCTAGTTTACTTTCTCCAGCTTTATTTGTTATTGTTTTCTTACAGACGTTAAAAAGCCAGAAGTTCATTGTATATGAAATCTCCACTACACAAAATTATATATAACTTTTATAAATGAGTTTATACAGGGGTCGGACAATGAAACTGAAACACCTGGTTTTAGACCACAATCATTTATTAGTATGGTGTAGGGCCTCCTTTTGCGGCCAATACAGCGTCAGTTGGTCTTGGGAATGACATATACTGCGTCCTGCACAGTGGTCAGAGGGAGTTTAAGCCATTCCTCTTGCAGGATAGTGGCCAGGTCACTACGTGATGCTGGTGGAGGCTCGTCCTTCTTGGTGGTATGCTGACATTACCCTGGATACCGTGGCTCTTGATACATCACAAAGACTTGCTGTCTTGGTCACAGATGCGCCAGCAAGACGTGCATCAACAGTATGTCCTCTTTTGAACTCTGGTATGTCACCCATAATGCTGTGTGCATTGCAGTATTTTGAGCAGAACTGAGCTCTTACCTGCTAACTGAACCTTCACACTCTGCTCTTACTGGTGCAATGTGCAGTTAATGAAGATTGGCCACCAGGCTGGTCCAATTTAGCCATGAGACCTCCCACACTAAAATGACAGGTGTTTCAGTTTCATTGTCCAAACCCTGTATCTAGCTAGTATATTTTAAATTTCTCATGATGAGATTATTTAAATTAATTCCAGGCATTTTTGCTTGTTTTAGGTGATTTAAGTAGGCCAGTATCTTTAATATACCAGCAGATAATTTGGCCTGTTTGAAACCCATTTCTTAAAATACGCAAAATGATCTGCCTGAATAGTGAAAAAAAAACTGGCTTACTAAAATCACTTAAGTAAAAAATGTTTCTAAATAAAATAAATAATCCTAATTGAATTAGCTTAAAACTGTCTCAAAAAGAGAATATCAATTAGATAGAAGATTTTGCATGCCAACATCAAATTCTTTGCACATCCCATTTGAGATGCCACAGCAGTTTAAAAAAATGAAAGCCATTCTACAAGCACAGGCTTCATCGTGCATAAAGTGCTTGGGCCCCTTTGATTGCCACTCACGACCCAGATTGTTGTTTATCTCGCACAGCAGTTACAGTCCACACCAATAAACATGCACGGGGTCAGTCTCAGGAGCAAACCAATCAGAAGCTAGTTGCCTCGGTTGCTGAAAATGATCATCTGAACACACTAACTGCTTTCGTCCTCCGTTAGAAAGCCACGGAAGGCAGAAATCCGAACCTGTGAAGCTGAGGAAACGGCCTTTAGCACTGCCTTTCCAAGGTGATTCAAAAGCCGTGGCTTAGCATACAGTTGATTTAACATCGAGTAAAATTACACAGCCACTCCGAATGCCCTGAACGAGTACTTGTTTACTGAAGGTCACTTCGCTCGTGCTGCCTGCAACTCGAGCTGATTGGACTGTCCAGAACATTTTCCAATGGGCTCGCCAGGAGGTTAAACCAGGCTGTCTTTGGAAACCCGGAATATTTTCATTTCACATCTTGGCCCACGGCTGCTTTAGTAAAGCCCTATTGATGGAATATAATGAGTTACGGCCTTGTGGCTAGAATTTCATCCACAGGCTCATTAGGGTCTGGAGCCTCGACCTCAGAGGACAAAGGGAAGTGCTTTGATAGGTTAAGCAAACGAGTCGCAAAGAAGAGACGAGAGCAGAGAGGAAGGGAATGAGTCACAGCGAGGCACAGAGAATGGTTCTGATGATCAGTAATCGGGGCCGTCTGGCGAGGCTACGCTAACGCCTGATGAAAGAATAGGTGCGTGAAAAGCACCAGCAAACAAATTAGATTTCCATTATATGTTCATCACTGAGGGAAGCAGGGAAGAGCCTCATCAAGGTTCTCGCCAAGAGACCCGTTTCAGTTCTGACCAATTAACCGTGGAACAACGTCTCAGAGCTAGCGGAGGCTAGGGCATAGCAACCTCTGGTATGCATGCTAATGCCAACACATGGGGCACATTAGCCTAGCGTTCTGGCTGCTAACTCTTAGCTTGACACAGAGGCCTCCAAATCTGGAGCTCGAATCCAGTTTCCAGTCCTGGATACTACTGGTAGCTGACACTAGGTGGCCAATCAGTTCCATAAGCAGTTCCATAAGATCCAGATTGGTGGGTGACTGTACTATCACGGTTGTTTCTTTCTTTATTTTAAGCTACAAAAGCTTATTAGTACAGTATTAATTTTTTGATAGATACGTCTGAGGAGATACAAGTTAAACAGCAAAACCCAAATAAAATTTACAGATACAAAGAGGTTCCTAACAGCCACCTGGAAGACCAGGTAGAAAATCCACAGCTGTTGCTGTCTATCCGTCCACTGCTGGCCCTTTCGACCAAAAGAACCCTCAGGTTTCTAGAGCATTGATGGAATTCAATAAACCAGTCTGCATTTGCACCATATTTAATTAGAGCCAAGGAACGTCAAAGGACACATCATCAATAGGGGGCGCTGCACAGTGGTACTAAACGGTAGTACCAAGACGCCGGAGCGTATAGATGACCTGGGAACGTTTGTGCTGTTATGTTTGTTTATATCCGGAAAGCAGCACAGATCAACTCCTGGAGATAAGAAGACGTAGGAGAGGTTCTCCAGCAGACCACTGGGTGGCGCTGTTGTCATCATCACCGTTCATGCTGAGGAACCTATTATTCTTTGGTTCCTTTTTATCTCGTCTCTTCTTTCTTTAAAGCCTCACTCACCTTGGGAGCGTTAGCTTGCTAGCCCTTTCTGCTTGCTCACCTGGCTTGGGCTGCTTGGCTTCACTCGGCTTGGGCGTGCGCCCTGACTTGGCCTGCCCGGTCACCCCTCTAAATGGCGTGACAAGGAGTGTTGCATGGCCCGGTCTTAAATAGAGCACCCGGCAGGTGCCTCCAAACATCACTGATTGCCCCTGGAGCTTTTGGGCCTGCGTCGCCCCCTGCTGGTGGCAGATGGCACTGCATTCCCCCCCTACAGTATAGCTGTTCAAGAAGCTCCTCACTGAGGAAAGGAGACCCACACACACACACACACACAGCCAACAAAGAAGCTGCTGGTGTTCTCAGAACTATGGACTGACCATCCCAGAGTCCAGAACCTCAACACCCCTGACTGTAGTAGCAGAAAATGCTAAAGCAACTTCTAAGACTGAACTTTGGAGGATGTTTGAGCAATGGGTCTCTTGGACACTAACTTGAACATATCTGATTTGACCAGAGATGAAACACCCTGAAGGGGATGGGAAGGGGTGTGCGGGGTCTCTGACCTTTCCTATCACCACTAATGTGTGGAGGATAGAAAGAACAGCTTGGTTGGAATAACTGAAGACCGCACACACACATTCTACTCGTGTGTGAATATTCCGGACTGCATTCTCGGACAGTGACAGCGATGACAACTGTTCCATTTTCCACAAGCCTGCCTTGCCTTGACTTACAGGTCGTTCGGAACGCCGCCTGAGGAAATGGAAAGCACACACAGGGGTGTCCTGCCGTCACATGGCAAAGCTGTGTGGAAAGTCCTTGAGAGCTTCCGGCAGTGTACTGATGCCAATGCTGCGAGGGACAAGCCCTACCCAAAGCTGGAGGATACCAAGGGGCTTCGGAACAAGCGCATACTCTGGAATTCTTAGAGCTAAAGGGTGACTGGACAGTCAGTCAAACAGTTTAGTTAGTACCACTACACTCTTAAACAAAGATGGCTCTTCAAGGGTTCCATAATCACAGCAACGGTCCTCTACTTAGAACAACGTGTCCCAGGTAGGACCACTCGCATACTTGAAAGGTTCTCTGCATGGTAAAATGGAGATGTGGAACGTGTGGTATATGGTTCTATCTAGAAACTTTATGACAATTCTGTCTTTTTCTTTTCATCCGGGTTCGACCTGAGGAGGTTGGGTTCCGCCCTTGAGTCTGGTTCCTCTCGAGGTTTCTTCCTCACTCAAGGGGGTTTTTCCTCACCGCAGTTGCCTCTGACTTGCTCAAGGGGGGCTTGTATAAATATGTAAATAAATATTGATTGATTGAATTGTAAAAATGGTTCTATGTAGCAATAAAACAGGGTTCTGCTACTGTGGCCATATCAAGCTCATCACAATAGCAAAACCCTTCTTGGTGCCACATATAGAACCACATACCTCACATACAACTCCATCAACCTGAAGCACCACCTCACCATGCAAATAACAATTTAAGCATGCAAACTGTTCCAAACAGGCTTTTTAAGAACCATGAGTTCTTTTAAGTACCGCCGACACCCGCACGCGGCAAGAACCCACGTTCAGCAGCAAACCGAAAAGTGGTGCTGCCTTCCCCCGCTGGAAGGGGGAGGAAGGGGAGGAATGTCTGATGAGCATTTATCCTAGATTGGTAAGAGTTAAAGAGAGGGAGGAGGAGGAGATGCCCCGCCCCCTCCCCAGTGTTTGGAGTATGAATCTGACAGGTCGCGTATCTTACGAACTTATTTTTCTGCAGATTCTTTTTTGTTTTTAAATATTTTTTGACAGAGTTTATCGTGTTTAAAATAAAAATGGAAAAATATGTAAATATAAATGAGCTGTGACTTTTACACAGGCCACGGTTAGCTGGAGTTTGGTGGAGTACACTGAGGCCGACATGGTCAATATGTCACCATATAGAATTATTATTCATACTGTCTAAAAGCATTTTCAGCTCGTTAACAGCATTTTTACTACTAGTGCCTCTCCAATACTGTGATATGAAGCATCATGAACACGTCTTCATGTGTCATTACATTATATCTGGCTCCCCTTGATCTAGAACACCCCTGGTAGATTAACTCAACAGCACTGGCGTTAGGGTTAGGATTTGGACCAGGGTGGGGGTTAAGACCAACGTTAGTATTATGCTTATGGTTTGAGTTAAGCTCAAGGGTTCAGGGTTGGTTATAAAGAAGGGATGTTTGATATATACAGGGCTCCCACTCTCCCACTTCAGTGACAGGACAAGTTCCCTGACCTTCCGAATAAAAAGGAGAACTTCCATGAGCTATAAACCAGCCACAGTATTTTAAACTAATCAGTTTTTGAGCTTTATTTACTGGTTTCCAGTATAAATCTTATTATTGTTTAAACATATCAATCAATTTTTACTAAAATACACGTTTTCCCAGCCTGTTTTGACGTTGTTGACGAGTGGGATAAGGATAAATGGGCTCTGAAAAGTCCTGTACTCATAATAACCCATTCTTATGACTTGGCCCAAAAATGATCAACCCCACTGGCTTCCATGTCTGGAATGGGCCTATTTTAGAATTCCATGATATTCCAGACATTCCATGACCTGTTGGAACCCTATATATATTCAGCTGACTGTAAGTTAAAAAGTTCCATCAGTGTTTAAGAATATAGCTAAGGTCGTACATAGTCCAGCATGCACTAAGAAGCTCCAGTCCTGCGTCTACACAATACCTTTAACGTCCACGGTGGATGACACCTCACTCTCCATGTCCTCTTCCGGCGGGAGCTCCTCCAACTTCACTTTCCGCACCTTACATGGTCGACCAACCCTAAGACACGACACAACACAACTTCAGTTTCAGCTCTGGAGCTGCGAGGCTAATGTAGCTAACAAGTACTGGAGGCTTATAGCCTACCAGTTAGCATGGTGCTAACTTCCTGTTTAAAATCTTCAGTAGACTTGATGTTGCTGCACATTTCACACTTCTCCCACTACATCCCACCCCATCAACCCAAACCCAGCCCAGTAAAACCCACACTCCTCCCAGTACATCACACCCTCATTCCCACTATAACCCGAAGCCCGCCCAGTAAAACCCACACTCCTCCCAGTACATCACACCCTCATTCCCACTATAACCCGAAGCCCGCCCAGTAAAACCCACACTCCTCCCAGTACATTACACCCTCATCCCCAATACAACCCAAACCCAGCCCAGTAAAACCCACACTCCTCCCAGTACATTACACCCTCATCCCCAATACAACCCAAACCCAGCCCAGTAAAACCCACACTCCTCCCAGTACATCACACCCTCATTCCCACTATAACCCGAAGCCCGCCCAGTAAAACCCACACTCTGCCAAGTACAACCCAAAACCCCGCCCAGTACAAACTATACTCAAACTCCACCCAGTAAAACCCACACTCAGCCAAGTACAACCCCAAACCCCACCCAGTAAAACCCACACTCAGCCAAGTACAACCCCAAACTCCACCCAGTAAAACCCACACTCAGCCAAGTACAACACCAAACTCCACCCAGTAAAACCCACACTCAGCCAAGTACAACCCCAAACCCCTCCCAGTACAAACTATACTCAAACCCCACCCAGTAAAACCCATACTCAGCCAAGTACAACACCAAACCCCACCCAGTAAAACCCACACTCAGCCAAGTACAACCCCAAACCCCGCCCAGTACAAACTATACTCAAACTCCACCCAGTAAAACCCACACTCAGCCAAGTACAACCCCAAACCCCACCCAGTAAAACCCACACTCAGCCAAGTACAACCCCAAACCCCTCCCAGTACAAACTATACTCAAACCCCACCCAGTACAAACTATACTCAAACCCCACCCAGTAAAACCCACACTCAGCCAAGTACAACCCCAAACCCCTCCCAGTACAAACTATACTCAAACCCCACCCAGTACAAACTATACTCAAACCCCACCCAGTAAAACCCACACTCAGCCAAGTACAACCCCAAACCCCACCCAGTACAAACTATACTCAAACCCCACCCAGTAAAACCCACACTCAGCCAAGTACATTACACCCTCATCCCCAATACAACCCAAACTCCGCCCAGTAAAACCCACACTCAGGCAAGTACAACCCCAAACTCCGCCCAGTACAAACTATACTCTTTCCAATATAACCCAAGCCCATCCCTGTACATTCCACACTCCTCCCAGTATATTACACCCCCATCCCTAATACAACCTAAACCCCTCCCAGTACATTCTACACTCCTCCCAGTACATCCCACATTTCTCCCATTACATCCCACCCCCATCCCCAATACAACCCCAACCCCCTCCCAGTACATCCCACACTCCTCCGTGTACAGTCTAAACTCCTCCCAATATCCCACCACCATCACCAATACAACCCAAACTCCTCAGAGTCCAACCCACACTCTTCCCAGAACATCCCCCACTCCTCCCTGTACAGTCCGAACTCCACCCAATACAATCGAAACTACTCCCAGTACAACCTAAACCTTTCCCAGTAGAACCCACACACGTCAAACAACCTGAACTCCTTACAGCACAGACTGCCGTTAAGCCGGGTTGTGATGTCACAGCACTTGGAGGGTTGATTGCATCTGACCGTTCTAACTGGTCTAAGCTCTGTGTTACTGGGTTCAGTTTCCTCTTTCTATTCGGGATTGTGTCCGTTACTAGTTAGCTACGTTAGCTACGTTAGCCTGAGCGCTAAACGTAAAGTAGCAAACCTCATACGCTACAGACCGAACCACACGAAGACCACAGGGTCTCGTCCACTCGGCCATGTGACCAAACGACGTCCTGTAATTATACACAGCACACCAGCAGCATGAACCCAGCACTGATCCTTTCACCGTGCATAAGATATCTCCCAAAACAAGGAGCCTCCGGCTGATTCCCACACAGCACATCCTGGAGCCTCCCAGCCGACTCACCGCCCGACACATCTTTACGAGCTGCGTATCTGTTTATTCCAGCTGCTAAACAGTTCCTACGGAAAGCCTCTCCTGGGCGCCTTTACTCTCACATCTCAGTACGCTCCCGCTATTCTCCCAAACAACGTGATAAAAGCAGCCTGGTGCCAGGAGAGACACTAATCCTCATTTAGAAGTCATATTAAAATACTCTCGGAGCATTCACGGCTATTTCTGGGACAAACCAACAACAGCTGATTAAGGAGATTAACATCTCCAGCCTGCAGAATAAACAGGATAACGCCAAAGCAAACCGCAGTCCCAGACTCCGAGGAAACGGCCAATCAGTCAGGGAATCGTCTGCTCCGTCTGAAACCGGGCCCTGTCCCGGAGCAGGACGTGTGCGGATTTAAAAGAGGGATATTTTGTGGTTTTCCAGTTTATATGTGAAGATAGAACCGTTAGGATTATTCAATAGAGGCTAAGGACGCTCAGGAATGGTTCCATGTGGGGGTAACTCACCACCTTAATAATCTGTCCTCTAGTCAAATTATCTAAGCAAATTATGGAGTGGGGTCACCTGAGGGGGCCGCTTTGGAAGTGAGGCTGAACACTAGCCAGCATGCTAATGGCAAGGCGGGATGGATTACTGAAGTTGGAATGACATAGGATAGTGGAATGCCTCTATTGGGCATATGCCAGGCAAAGTTCGGGTGGGCCCAACCCATGCCATGAGGACACGCCCCACTCCAGTATGGAGCCATCACTATCCTGCACAGTGCTTTGTTGATATGTGGGGTACATGGGGTCTGCGCCACACATGAACCCACCATCAGCCCTAAATAACTGGCACCCTGACTCGGCGGACCATGTCATATGTTGCCAGTACTCCAGTTAGTACCCTCCTGAGCCCTGGTCAGGCACTGTGTCCAGTGTCGTGGTGTTAACAGAGGCACTCTGCTGGGCCTTCTGCTCCCACTGCACTGCACTGACCTATGGGATATGCATCACATGAGCAATCACACTCTCCCCTCTTCATCATCAGACCACAAATCATCTCAACCACAACAACAGCAGTCAACAGACACAACGGTCTGGTGACAATCAGGGCATTAACCATCACGAGCCATGAGTCACTCAGACCAGCAGGTGTTATGAGCCAAACTATGATTCATAGGCTTTTTGAGGTCACCGGGCATCAGAATCCAATCCCAAGCAAGACATTACAAGTCAATCTTGGAGTTCTAGAAACAACAACAGGGGGGCATTATGAGTAGATCACAAAAACTAGAACACTGGAGGTTAGCAGACATCACAAACCGATCTCAAACCGATTAAAACCCTGATAGGCTAACAGGCTTTATGAGCTGGTGTCAACTAGAACAGAAGCCTGGCAGGAACAACAGGCATTACAAACCGATCTGAAACCAGAACCAAGATCGCAAAAGGCTAACAGGCATTACAAGTCGATCTTCTTACTGGAGCTGGAGAGCTGGTTCAGTTAAGCAGTACAAACCAATCACAGGCCAGCAGGCATAATGAGCCGATCTGAAAGAGTTTCTGACCAGCTTTAGAGTTTAATCTTTAATTGGGAAGCAGCTCTGGCAATTTGGAGAGCATTACAACCGTCTGCATAACTCTAGAACGAGAATTTTGACTAGGGCATTTA
>JAMWET010003411.1:125000-191367 GCA_024036415.1 Prochilodus magdalenae | reverse complement strand
TCAGATTTTCACCACCGTCTTTGTCTGTTGTTTTAGCCAGCAGATGTTAGAATGTTAGGAATGATTTTGTATGAAGGATTTTGTCAATGTTTAGTAGATTTGTGGTAGATTTTGATTATAGACATCTTGGGCAGTCCAGCTCCCAGTTCCTCTGGCCACCAAAGACAAGACGTCTCACTGTCCGTAATCACCCAGATCTTATCTATACATGTGCATCTCCAAAATGTCTCTCAGCCACATCCAGGTAGCACAGACTAGTCAGTGTGCTTGTACGATGTAGGAAACGACACCCACCCCTTTCAGACCACAGAGTTATCCTCCACGTGTCTGTGTTGTTTCTATTTAGAGAGATTTTGGATGACCCAGTCCATTCCTGAACGTGGGTTCGGTCTCTCCTTGAACTAACCACCCTTAAACCGCTTCGTTAATCCCCCCCCACCACCCCCCCCCACCTCCATTTTTAAACCTAGGATGTTCACATAACACATATTTGATCATTATTGAATATGATTAAATGTAGATGTCCCTTTGGCTCGACTGCAGCTCCCTTTACTCCTGTCACAGTGAATCCTTGAATTATGTTCCCCCAGAATCTCTTTGATGAACCTTTCCATTAATCCTTAAGGGCTGATTTTAAGTTTTGTGTTTTGATTTGCATATCATCCCTGTATAAAGAAAACCAAGGATCTCCAAAAGTGCAGGAGAGGGAAAACCGGGTTTAGTTTTAATGCCAGTCAATGGAACTTTTGGAACAACAGAATGGAACAATTGACTTGACTTTTTCCAAAAATGTATTTGGGTCCGTTCCTCATTAAATTTGCACAGTGTAAACGAAAGCTCATGATCAAATGATCCAGAAAATTAAAAATCTAAAAAAAAATTTTTTATTTTATTTTTTTATTGAACACAGACGATATTTAATTACAAGAAATTCTTGAATTTTTGCGTCTTCGCCCCAAAAAGGTCTTGGTTTTTGGAAGATCAGTAAAGTTTCCAGACTTTATAAGCTTCTAGAATGTTTGTTAGTTTTTGTTTGTTTGTTTGTTTGTTTGTTCAGTCGATGGATCATACTATTTGCCCTGTATTCCACAGGCTCTCCTGCAGTCCAAACTGCCTCCGTTTCCGGACACTCCTTTTCCCCATCAGCTCCCGTTGGAGGCTGCTACCAAAAACCTACCCCAGAAGCCAGTGGTGAAGGTGGCGCGCATCGAGAACCCTCAAGCTATTGCCCTTCTGTGGAACGTCGAGGAGGAGGACCCCCACGCTCCGAACATGGACTGCTATTACATATACGTAACCCAGGAACTCAACGATGGCACTTTTTCCAAATGGAAAACCATGGGCGTCGTCCGTCCAAGCGATTCAGCCGTCTGGTCCTCATGGGCCTGAAGGGTCGCTCCTTCGTGGTGGTCTGCAGAGCCAAGATGCTTCACTTCGTCATCATCGGGAAGGACGTCTACGGACGCTATGGACCGTACAGCGACGTACAGACCGTTCTGGCCAGCAAAACATGATCCGTTACGTTGGCGCTTTGGAACGTCCACACGACTCATTAGGGGGCGGGAACTGACGAAGGCTTTTAAGGGGGCGGGGCTGAGTTTCAGTAGTGTTACATCGGAAGCCTTTAGATGTGGAAAGGGGTTCTCCAAAGTGCTGCCTCCTCTTAATGTGACCAGGGAAGGGTTTTTGTAACACTCACAACCTCCCTCAGGTTAAACTTGGTTTGATAGTGTTATAATAAATATTCGAATATCTTACTCATGATTGTGGACCCTCTGAACCCTTCATCAGTCTCATGCCAAAGTCCGTTGTGATAACGGAGCAAGTGATCAGGACGTAGAAGCTTGAGGGAATTAATCTTGGAACCCAAACAGAGGTGTGGTTTACACTTGTTACAAATATAACTTTTTTATTTAAAATATTCCAAACTAAACAACACAAAATCGAGCCCTTGGTTTTGGGGTCAAGTCAACTGGATAAGTACTCAAAAGACAAACTGAACAGACCTTCCCATAGCAGACAAAAAAAAATAATTAAAATCAGAATAAAAATAAAATCAAGCTGCCATTGTAGTTTCGTTCCAATTTCAAAGCCTTCAGTAAAATCCAACAAGGTTGAGTCGGGGGGGAAGCAGACAAACAGCTCAAGCTTGCTGAAATAATACTTCATTATGAAACATATTAACCGCCCACATAATAAATACAGCTTGATTTGCCTTTTCCAGAATGCCTGTTGCGCCTTCACCATGGCATTAAATAACAGGAGGACCAAGCTTTGACTTTCTCACTCAGCTCCAGCCTTCAAATCCCACTGAAGCCTTTATTCCAATCCCGAATAAACTACAACTGGAGATGGTTTTAATATTGACGGTACGCTAGATGCAGGTAAAATAAAACATGCAGTATAACTAAGGAAAACAGAAACTGTATACAAGCTTCCCGAGGCATAATGAACGCACCCTGCCATGACTGTTCAGCTTCAAGTATGGTGTAGTGCTCTGCAAACTGGCGGCATGGTGGAGCCACGTACACGGTTTCGCGTCGTGTTCAGTCGTGCGGTATTACCAGGCCGGTTTCACCGCCTGCTTCTGTATCTGGGTAACACTGCATTACACCTACATCGGCGTGTAATGACCACATCACAGCATAAACATTAGAAACTAGGGGGGGCGTAAACACGCGTACAGGGTACGTAGCGGCGCTACGCTTCCTGCTCAGGTGACGTTGATTTGGCCATATGCATCATGCGGGTCACTTCCGGCAGACGTAGACTCCAACTAGTCGCATCACGAATGACGATGGCTATAGGAATGAGCCTGTCTGAATGCTTATATAGGTCTACGCCAGTCATGTGGGCTACGTAGGGGTTGCGAAGCTGTACGAGTGCCCCCTGGTGAAGTGTCCCCCTTGTGTGAAGCCTAAGTAGTGGTTTTCTGTGAGCGTATTCTCAGTTCATGTCACTTTGCCTTATTTTATTTTCAAGTCTGTCAATTTCCCAACCGCACAACACATTTTCACTGCTTCAAACAACAGGAAGGTTAAAACTCTACATAGTACGTCACTTTAAAGAAAAAAACGAAAAAAAAACCTAATAGTTAGTTTCCAGTATGCTACGGTTAAATATCGAGATTTATTTATTTTTGGTTTTATTAATTTTTTTTTGTGTTTTTTTAATTTTGTTTTTACAATATAACATTTTGGCATGGAACTACACATTTAAAAAACAAAAAAAAATCAAGTTGTATTGTACAAGAAACTGGTTAATAAATTTCCTTTTTGGTGAGGCCTGTTGCTGGTTGGCAAGGATGGCTCGAGGTTGGCCTGTTTGTCAACGTGGCCTACTTGCGTTTCCTCAGCACTAGATACATCAAGCCACTGATGAAGGTCATGGGGAAGGCCACCCAGGCCACCACGAACGCGTAGCCATACTCGCCAGTCTTCACCTCCTTTGCCTGGAAGTTCGCCCGCTCCGCCGTGTAGATGGACGCGGCGATCATTACGCAGAGGGCTGTGTGGAGATACCGAGGGTGCGTTAGGTTGGGTCCAGCATTATGAAAACTTATTATAACAATTTCAATTAAAAATATGGATTATTAAAAAACTGATTTGAGTTCGGCCCGAAGTTTTGATCCCTATGATCTGATTTTTTTAGATAAAGCAAACGTGTATCACTTCTGCACAGGTATTAATACGTGGTTTACACACTTCGATAGCCGTTTTATCCATCTGTCTTGTGCATAGTCAGTGTCTTAATTACGTCGCTTACACTTGATGTCCTTGTGCAATAGTTTTGGCACCCCTAATTTACGCAGATGTCGCTAATTAAACAGTAGTGTTTTAAAGGCATGGCAGCCACTGGGAGTCCGCACTGCAGTATCCATGGTCCCGGGGGACTGGAACTGGAGGGTTAGGGACCAGCCTTCTGACACAGTGGGTTCGTGGTAGACTGAAGTGGACCTTGCGGCAGGTTAGTTTGACCCTCCATGGGGGGTACCCAAGACCATGTGAGCAGGTTTAGTCAGGTTCGAGATCACTATGTGCTATGCTGAGCTTCGGCTGGCAAGTGCAAACCTTCTCCACAGTCCTTTCAAGCTACGGAGATGTGAGCCATGTTCTCTGGAGTCAAGCCGCACTCTCCACTATCTGGCAGTGTGGTGCAGGAATGTGGGTTCTGCTGGAGCCTCTCGTGTCGTCTCCAGCGAGTGGGGATCAAGGTCGTTATTGGTCAGCAAAAGGGTGGTGGAGACACCGTGGTTCTCCAGGAGTGATGGGGATCACGTGCATGGTCCCAGGAGGCGGGTGGGGACCGTACTGGTCCGGTCCCATGCGATGGGTACTCAGGGGACCGTTGATTGGTCTCCAGGGATGGGTCGACGTATGTAATGGTCTCCAGCGAGGGGTGGGGACGTGATGGTCTCCAGCGAGGGGTGGGGACGTGATGGTCTCCAGCGAGGGGTGGGACGTTCATGGTCCAGCGGTGGGTTGGGGACATGACGGTCTTCCAGCGAGGGGTAGGGGACGTCAGGGTCTCAGCGAGCGGTAGGGGACATGTGGTCTCCCGCGATGGGTTGGGGACGTGATGATGTGTTTCCCAGGGAAGATGGTCGGTGACTTATTGGTCTCCAGTTGGAAGGGTAGTTGGGACGTAATGGTACCTCACAGCGAGAGGGTGTGGGGATACGGTGATGGGTTCCCCTTCCAGCGCAGGCGGGCTGTGGGGACATTGTAGACAGTCAGTCTTTCACGAGTTGGGTGTGAAGCCATTCCAGAGCCTTGATCTCACGTACCCCCTCCGAACTGTGGAAAACCTTACTAGCTGAGTGGAGGCTGTAATATCGTCACGGGGGGACAGCTCTACAGGTGCTGGTCATAAAATTCGAATATCATGAGAGAGTTGATTTATTTCAGTAATTCCAGCTAAGACATGTGAAACAGTGTGTTTATTATATGCATTTCATTTCCACACAGACTGATTCCGTAACCGCCAACCCGTGGAGAGCGACTCGTGTGCAACCCAAACCCATTCAAAATGTTAGCGGGTGAATGGATAGCACACAAAGAGTGGACTGCAAGCTGAGTCCAGTGCTGATTTCCAGAAGCCACCATGCTCCGACTTGATGCAGGACCCTTTTATGTTTTGGAAGTGGGGCTCAGGCTGTTGTCCATTGTGCTGAAACATGAGGAAGTTCGCAAGCCGTCATAAGCGTCTCTCGCCGTGGCGACAAAGGAACGAAAGTAGCCGGACACTGGCGGGTGCAGGAGCGGGCCCCCCAGAGTGGTCTGGGGGCGCTGGGGAAAAGGAAATTCGGTGTGTGTGTGCTGGGGGAACGCCAGGGCCCAGAGGCCGGAGGAAGAGTAGGCGAAGGCACAGGAATAGGGCCCCGGTGCTGGAGGGCCGGGGGTAAAGGTGTGTGTGTGACAGGCAGGAATGGGGCGGGTGGGGCCAGGGCAGCTGCGGTGTGGGGGGGGCGGCCCGAGGGGGGGTGCGGAGAGGCCCAAGGCACCAACGCAGCCCGGCGACCAGGACGGTGGGGAGAAGTGTGCCTTATGCGGCCTGTGCAGTGTGTGACACCACGGGAGAGCGGGCAGGTGGCAGTGGCCAACAGGGGCGTCACCGCAACACGCGGGGACCCACAAAGCGAACCGGTACCGGGGGGAGGAGGGCGCAGGGGTGAGCCCCCCGGGCGGGAATTGGGTGTGTAAAAGAAACTGGACTGACCTTAACCCCATAGCGAAAATCCTTATGGGGGTCGTGTGAAGAAGAAGCTGCGATTACGTACCATGGCACACCAACAATGCAGAGAGAGCCTGACAGGACAACTATAAGAGTCAACCTTGGGCTCTCATATCACCGAGCAGCGCCACAGACAGACAGTCTCATGCCACGCCGCAGTTTTCTTGCAGTAGCCCAGGCCGATAGGAGCCCCTCCTAAGGACTGAAGTGTGTACCATGCTCCCATTAATGTTTTCTATTTCTTACAACTCTTCAGTGGGCCAACATGGCTGGACTCGGAACGCCGTAGGGTCGGTGAGTGCCTGTAATTGCTTGGATTGGTCAGTGATTATTCTAAGTTTCGGTCCAGGCGCCTGTATATGAACGGACAGGGTGTGGTAAGCGGACAACCAGTCACGAGGGCTGTTGGGACGGCTGCGGACAGTGATGTTGGACGGGCCGCCAGTGCGGGGGACGTGTGTAGCAAACGGACCAGACAATAGCAGGCTGGAAATGACGGCCGTGAACACGAATCTCTCGCTCGTGCATTCAACCGGATAAAGAGCGGTAAGGATGAGCGATCGAAGAAGCCATATGACAGCCACATCGCGATCTGGTGGTGGAGAGGATCATGGTCGCCTGCACTGCCTGAAGATAGCCTGTCCATCACACAGAAACGGGAGTCAGCGTTAGCCCTTACTTGGGGACAGGGGGCTGGATTAAACCAGTGTGCACCTGGCCACTTTATTAGAAACCCCTCTTTAGTAGCACCACCTTTTTGGTGACTATAGTCCATCTGTTCACATGAAGCCCTTCGTCAGAGCTGCAATGGCCAACTGTGCAACAGACAGACTGGAGTCTGTAACTTGACTCCTATGTAGTGGACCTATAAGGTCGGTGGAACTTGGAAAGTATCCAGTGATGGATCTAAGCTGGTCAACCCAAGCATGGTCAAGCTGGATGACCGGTATACCAGCATCAAAACCCAACAGGTGCTGGCTTTTCTAGCAGGGTGTACAAATGAGGAGTTCCCAGTAAAGACATTGAGCTTATATAATAATCACATCGTATAAAACTGCGTAAGACGCTGAGCGCTTACCTGCGTCTGCGGTAGCACTGCCTGGAATTTCCTTGCAGGTGATGTTACACCTGTACCAGAGATCAGTGTAGAACTGTCCTTCTGTTACAAACCACCAAGCCTGGAAGCAACACAGCATCATCAGTAACGGGAACTTGACTAGTCCTGAAGTCCCCTACACCTGTATTTAGAAGAAACGTCAGGCTAGCACAGGCTAGCTCCAGTGTTAGCTTTAGCATTAGCGAAAATATGGAAACAGATTGTCTTGGATAGGGTAAAGATGATTTCCTGAATCCTTGGGTCTACGTTAATCATGAAACCCAGTGTTGGCTTGACACCGCCCTCCAAAACTGGACAGGGATTTGATTTCTGTTGGAAGCCCAGTCAGATATACAGGAAATGCCGGTGTTGGGTTGAGATCAAGTCCCACCAGTCGAGTGGGAGGAGCAAGCTGTTGTAGCTATGGTGCACATTTGGGTGCCTTGCTTAGCGGCACTTCCACCATGGACAGGAGCTTAGGATCACTATGTGCAATGCTGAGGGTCGGCTGAAGTGGTGTAAAGCTCCACCACTGGAGCAGTGAGTGTCTGAGTGTTGGATCCTGCTTCACTATCTGGCAGTCTGATGGAGGAATCAGGGTTTGGTGGATGAATCCAGGAGAACGCCCCCTACTGGAATGCAGACTGCCTACAAGAAAGTAAGGTGGAGGGGGGGGTAATGGTCGGGGTGTGGTTCAGGGTTCGGGCCATTAGTTCCAGTTAAGGGTGGATACGCTTTAGACCGTTATGCCCCATTATGAAACGATAATATATGGCAATGTATTGGAAAATATAGTGCAATAAATTAAATAATACTAATTTAATTCAATTTTATATGTAATAGACATCATATGTACTTCTCCATATGTGTTTGCATATATGATAATATATATAGTTTTATATATGTGAGAATACTTTCATACATACATGTGGCAATATACAGTATGTATATATTCTCACATATATGTAAAACTATATTATCATATATGCAAACACATATGGAGAAATACATGTGAGTCTATTTCATATAAAATGAAATATATTACAGTATATAAGTAAATATATATTATACTACCATACATACAATATATGAAAAGCGGCATTTCCTTATGTATTATACAATATATTGTAATATATTTATCACTATATAAATATATGCAAAATATATGCACTTGTTTCCCATATATGACATTGTATTATTTAATTTATTGCACTATATTTTCCAATACATTGCCATATATTATCGTTTCATAAGGGCCTTCACGGTAAGTAAGGTGTGGAGAAACTCCAGAGCTGAGCTAGCCGGAAACCTTGTCTTGTTTAGGGTTGGGTGGGTGGGGCGTTTGTTGGGGGAGTGTGTGATCAGTCATGTGTGACACACGTTTATCACACGGTAATGCGGAACAAGTACGGAACGAGTACCGGACGGGTGGCAACCCTAGGTAGAGCGCCAGCACTGGACAGAAGTTTCGAGTGTGTTGGAAACCAAAGTCTGATATATGCCAAACGCCAGTGTTGGGTTGACATCAATGTCCGCCATGTTGTAGCCATGGTGCGTCTTTGGGTGCCTTGCTCAGTGGCACTTACAGCATGGACAGGAGGAGTCCAGGATTGAGCTGCCAACCTTGTGCGTAGTGGACCAGCCACTCTACCACGTGAGCCACAGCTACTAACCGTGTCCAGATGTTGAGCATGTGTTTTATCACGTCTCTGTATTTAAGGGCCAAATCTGGCACGTATAGTCCAGCCACACACAGGGTAACTGGAACCACATTTATTGGCTCCTCCATCTTTTACAGGGCCGGGCCAGATCTGTATGCTCAGCCAGAACCAGTCCAAGGATGTGGGCCAGAAAGGGCCAGAGAGAATTTGGCTTACTGGGTTTCAGTGCATGTACAGTATGGTGCATTGGAACACGCCAGTAGCACAGGATGGTGTTCAGCGTTTGGGAACTGAGGTGACGAATGTGCTGCGGCTCTGAAAGACTAAAGCATTCCCATTTTTCCCAGATTTACAGCCATGCTGCTGTGATCCCTGCAGAATGTGGTCCATCGTCCTGCTGAAAACAGGAAGACCTTTCCTGAAAACGAGGTGCAGATCACCCAGGCCGTGTCCACCAGTGCCCTCCCAGACACCGTCGCGGATGCTGGGGCTAGAACGGTGCGCTGATAAGTCAGATGGTGTAGCATGGAGGATCCGTGACTTCCAGATTTTGGTTTGGGGTTTAAATGATTTGCATGTAATTGCAGATCTTCTGTAAACAGGGCTGCATGTTTTTCAATAAGCATTTATGTTTGTTTGGAATAAACACGAATATGATAAGAGCTCGTCCGGGGACGGGAACTGGATTTGAATTAAGTGGCTCTATAACAATGCCCATCTCACGAAAGAGCTTCGCCAATCAATAGGACTGGAATACGACTGCGTGAGCTGCCTGGAGCGCACCGAGAACAGATCTTGAACTCCAGCCAGCTCATAAATTATCAATTGGTTTTTCTGATAAAAAAGTCATTTATGTGTCGTGTGCTGTAATGTGGTCAAATCAGTAATACACTCAGTGCTCAGACTTTGTTTAAAACGCCATACAAGACATAATACAGACCAGCTTCAGAGACGAACCCCACAACACAGACATACTCACATTGCTGGTCGTTGCTATGAAGATCAGTATCGCTGAGATGATGTGGAAGAGGATGATGAAGGCCAAGATCACCAACATGGCTGATGCTGAAGCAGGAGGGCGGGTGAGAACTTTGAACCTAAGAAGAGAAGAGAGGAGCATCATCAACATCACTGGCTACATATCTTCAATATCGTCCCAAGAAAAAACAAGTAACTCCATTTTTCACTTTTATGCATCATTTGGACCCAGCGGCTGTGTAGGAACTGGGTCAGAAATGAAAATTCTGGTTCCATAGACATACATTCAAGTTACACTCATCATCAAAAGTGTGGGAGTGCAGGTGTGTTGGGAAGGGAGATAAAGGTGACCAGGATCAATAACTGGTGATAAATGTAGACTGATATGA
Organism: Prochilodus magdalenae; assembly: GCA_024036415.1. Lineage (NCBI taxonomy): Eukaryota > Metazoa > Chordata > Actinopteri > Characiformes > Prochilodontidae > Prochilodus > Prochilodus magdalenae. Next base: position 181,510 of record JAMWET010003411.1, on the reverse strand, counting down.
TCAATATTTATTGAGCTACACATACAGAAGTCTGTCTCTCAGTATGGCATCGGGTCGCCATGTTCGCTAACCCAACACGCCAGACGTCTCGGTATGGAGCTGTAGAGGTTCCTAATGGAGTCCTGTGATAATCCATCCCATGCAGCTTGAACATCCTCACACGGTTCCTGCAGATGGTGCGGTAGGGGTGGAGGTGGAGGGACACCAGGCCTTCTGGATGTGTGACATCAAACCGTCCATCTCGGTGCTGACCACGGTGCCTCCACACACGGATTCGTTGGGCGTCTCCACCAAGACTAAAGCGGGACTCGTCACTGAAGATGACCCGCTGCCATTCTGAGTCACTCCATGACAGTCTGGTACGACACCACTGCAGTCTTTGTCGGTGACGTGGTGTTAAGGACAGTCGTGGTAACGGTCTGTGTACATGTAGTCCTGCGTGGTGCAGCCGTCTGCTGATGGTGCTGCACTAACAGGATGACTCATGGAGGACACCACTGCTCGCTGGAGGTCTGTAATGGTGGTGTTGGGTCAGTCAGGTACAGAGATAAGGCCTGTGCTTTCTTACCTCACATGTGTGGCCGAGTGTCAAACCTACACACCAAGTTTCACTCCTGTGGGTTGATTCTGTCTGTGTAGATGATGTTTTTGCCATTTTGGAGATACACTGCTCGTGCAGCACTCTATCCTTAAGCTTTATCGGAGTAACAGAACCCACAGTATCTGTATTTGTTCTTGTCCTTTAAGGTTCAGTTGTCCAAGATGCTTGGTGTAGTGTTTTGGAAGCTAATCATCACATTAGCTCTGTGTAAAAACAGCCTGCCACTCAAAACACTGCTTCTTTTCCCGCTGGGGTCATGCCCTTTCTTGACCTCTTGACCTTTTGATTGCTTCCATGTGGAGCAAAGACAACTGTTTTTGGTCTGGGAGGAAATACAATTCCCTCACTACTGCATCCGCTGGCCACAGGCCCAATTGCAGCGAGAGTGATGTGACAGGCAGACAAACATAAACAGGAAAATGATTCATCATTTCCAGTGCACACGCTTCCTAGGAACTGCTGGGACTCAGAGCTGACCATGGCCGAAGCGCTCGGCTGCGGAGTGCATTGTTCTGCCGCAGAATCGGTGAGGTAATGCCGTGGCAGCGGTAGCTCTGAGCTCACGTCTGAGGCTCCATTCAGAGGAGGGCTTGGCCAATAAGGCCTCAGACACTCACAGTAGCTGTATTCAAGATCTGTAGTGTACTGGAGATCCCCGGATGGTGTTCTACTCCAGTCAGAGGTTCTAATGCACAGGTGGAGCTATCTTCATGGTGTACTGGAGATCCCCGGATGGTGTTCTACTCCAGTCAGAGGTTCTAGTGTACAGGTGGAGCTATCTTCATGGTGTACTGGAGATACCCGGATGGTGTTCTACTCCAGTCAGAGGTTCTAGTGTACAGGTGGAGCTATCTTCATGGTGTACTGGAGATACCCGGATGGTGTTCTACTCCAGTCAGAGGTTCTAGTGTACAGGTGGAGCTAGCTTCATGGTGTACTGGAGATACCCGGATGGTGTTCTACTCCAGTCAGAGATTCTAGTGCACAGGTGGAGCTATCTTCATGGTGTACTGGAGATACCCGGATGGTGTTCTACTCCAGTCAGAGGTTCTAGTGTACAGGTGGAGCTATCTTCCTGTGTACTGTATCTCATCATGCACTGCTGCCTCACCAGCTCTCAGCCTGCTTCAGCCAGAGAAAATGGCGGCGGGTAACACAGGGGAGCTAACGCAGCCCACTCAGAGTATAACTGTGGGTGTAGTGATTGTAGTGGGTGGGTGTTCATCAGAATGAGCCTCAGAAAGTTAAATATACAGGTCTGAAGATTAATAAAAGATGAACTTTAGAGGATCAGTTTTAGAGTGAAGTAGCCGAGGGGAGCTAACCGCTAGGCTAACCGTAGTTCAGGTGAACAGAGCAGCGTTAGCAGCAGCTAGCTCTAAATAGTGGATACAGTAATAACAGCTCTGAGGTAAATGTGAGGTAACTGGTCATGTGACTGTATTAGTATACTACACTGTAGGTCAGAACCTGTTACTGTACTGTATACCACACACAGGGAGCGTATACAGAGTGCTGTACATACTACAGTAGTATACAGTGTGCAGTGTAGCAGCGTGTCGTTTCCTATACAGCCAGGATTAGCATGCTAGCATACGTTTCACGAACATACCAAGCTGGACTCTGAAGGCTGACAGATTTCTGGTCAGGCCACGGTCATCATTACGGACTCAAACATCCGCTGGTTCTAAGTGTGCACTGTGGATTTCTGAGTGTACTCAACTTTGATATTCGTACTGTACTATAGACTCAAACACTAGTTAGTGTTAGTGTGCAATTGGGACACACCCTTTATTTTCGCTATCGTAGGCTAACAAGGCTAATTTTGGTCAGCCTTTTAAAATGCTCAGGCTTGGACCTTAGCTTTCGACAAACAGCCTGCAGTAGGATGGACACATGTCCGCTTTTAGGCCGGACAGTTGTTCAACTCCCAGTCCTCCATCCGGTGCAGTTCCTGAACGGACGCCTATTAGCCATCTTCTCGGAATGAGCTTTTTAAAATGTTCATTCGCTAACAATATTGGGTGTGCCATTGTCTCATGTCCGTGTCAGATAGCATGTCTTGCATTTCATTGGTTTTACAAGGTCATGTGACATTGTGACTCGCCTAGCGGCTAACCGCAGGTCGCCCTCTAAATGCTAGTCAGTTAGTGAGCTCCCATCTGACTCACCAATGTCCTCCATTCCACCCAGTTAGGTGAGTAAAGCATCATGTATGTGTTATATAGGTTAGGTTATGTTGTCCTTCCTTGGATGTCCTCCTTTTGGGGGTTATGAAAGTGGCCACCCTGGCTTCCAAGCCTTGGTCAAACAGAGGTGCTGGCTCCCTAAGTCTCAGGCTGTCAAGAACAGGCCTGCATCTTTACCATCTTGGGCTAACTAGGCTAACTAGACAGCCTTTGTCATGCAAGCGTGTTGATGAGAGTGATGTTGGAACATGTTGCAGAACGTAAAGCTACGTCAAGTTCTAGCTTCTTAGTGGCTTTTATAAATCAAGGCTTACAGCTGCACACCACTCCTAGCCATGCAGAAGCTTCCTCCACTGTTTCTCCTCATGCTGAGTATGTAGCTGTCTTCATGTGAGATAAGTAATCATGTGCTGTGTTTAATATGCTCATGAGAATTTAGCTATAAGGTTTTTAAAGCTGGCTAGATTACGGCTGCCACACTAATTACAGCGGCCTTATGTTTGCTAGCTGGGCCCTTTAAACTGCAACTTCCGCCATGAGATTCCATCACTGTTCACGCCTCATACGATGTGGAATGTACAGCTTCACTTTGGGTTCATGGGAAGTAAAATGCAAATATGCATATGTGGCAGTGTCCAACAAAGCATACAAGAACGAGCGATTTCTACGCCAAGACAGTGCAGCATGTGTCCAGTAAAGAGCCGTGTAGGGCCTGAGGAGTCTAATGCACTACGGATACAATAAAAAAGGATTCACAATCCAGTCATAGTCTTATACACACGCAAAGTACATCATACTGTATACCCAATAGAGCCATTCATAGTCTTCTATACCCATGAGGTGCACTGTATACACATGGTGAAGGACTAGAGGATGATAAACACAGACTGTGCAGTAGTTATGGAAACCTATAGGTATCAACATACACATCCCCTACCCAAATAGTGCACTATGTATTAGATACAGGATCATTTGGGACACATCCCTGCACTTCCACACCAAAATAGTGCACTATGTATTCAATACAGGGTCATTTGGGATACAGCCCTACACATCCACACCCAAAGGGTGCACTATGTTTTAGATAAAGGGTCATTTGGGACACAGCCCTACACACCCACACCCAAAGGGTGCACTATGTATCAGATACAGGGTCATTTGGGATACAGCCCTACACATTCACACCCAAATAGTGCACTATGTATCTGGTACAGGGTCATTTGGGACACAGCCCTACACAGCCCCACCCAAATAGTGCACTATGTATTCAACACAGGGTCATTTGGGACACAGCCCTACACATCCACACCCAAATGGTGCACTATGTATCCGGTACAGGGTCATTTGGGATACAGCCCTACACATCCACACCCAAATGGTGCACTACGTATCCGATACAGGGTCATTTGGGATACAGCCCTACACATCCACACCCAAATAGTGCACTATGTGTTCGATGCAGGATCATTTGGGACACAGCCCTACAACATCCACACCCAAATGGTGCACTATGTGTTCGATACAGGGTCATTTGGGACACAGCCCTACATATCCATACCCAAATGATGCACTGTGCATCCGGTACAGGATCATTTGGGATACAGCCCTACATATCCACACCCAAATAGTGCACTACGTATCCGATATAGGGTCATTTGGGATGGGCATTTGGTCTAAATCTGAAACCTAGCCGTGACATAGCGAGACATGAAATGACCAGATGGGCGGTTCGGAATGCCATCTAAACGGAGGCTGAGCTTCCTCCCTGGTCCTGTTTATCTGTAGTAGTACGTTGAATGAGTTCAGGAGCCGGCGGAGCTGGGACGGACTGCTGCAGTATTTATATTTTAGTTGCTAAGAATGCTACGAAGTCCTTGGAGGCACTTACGCCAGCTTTACCGAGGACACATCAAGGCCTGGACGTTAAGAGGCCCTCAGCACAAACCACTTCAGACCACTTCCAGAATTAAACATTCAGTCTAGCCCGCGTGATGCGGAAGATCTTGTGCAATATGAAGTACGACTTTATGGCTGAGTATAAAACAAGTGGCGTCCATGATGTAATCCGCTGTGTTAGGCCACTCCCTTTATAATCGGTGGCCCATTCTTTATAAACTGGCTGGCAGTAACATTACCCCGACCAAGCTCAGCTCCACTATCTAATTCCTCAGGATGTAAAGTCAAAAGCAGATTCCAGATTCGGAGAAATCCTGAGAACATCTGAAAGCGCCTGCACTGTGTTGGTATAACCTGAAAAGCACCTCCATTGAGTTCACAGTGGTGGTGAAGGTAACCAGACGTCCCCTCTAAAAGCTCCCTCACAGGAAGTTCCTACAGGAGGTGGTTCTGAATACGCTGCCTGATGTCTGAGACGCTGTTTATGATAGTGTGGAGAAGATCTCAGCCTTAAACTCCATTCATGGTGGAGGGATACATGCTGCAGGGCGCTGTGAGGTCAAATAGTCCCCCAAAGGAACTTAGTATTTCCAGATTTTCACCATCATATGTGTCTATATGTGTGTTCTAGAAATAGAGAACCCTGGTGTGGGTCCCATAGTCAGTAAAGTGTCTATATGTGTGTTCTAGACATGGAGAACCCTGGTTCCCATCACCACCACTGTATTTATTATATGAATTATACATATATACATATATGATTATGTGTGTATATGGGTATAGCTGGTTATCTTGGGAAGGTACTGAAGCTCTGCCCTCACACTGTGCACCAGCAGAGGAGGAGGAGGAGGATGATGAAGGGTCTGTGTAGGTAACCAGGTGTGAAGAGTAAGGTTCTCACCTTCAATCACACATGGTCTATATTTACCCCAGAGTCGGGGTGGGTGGGGGAGGGGTCAGTAGAGGCAAACGCAATCAAAGGATAGAAAAGAAAAACACATTCTGGCCAAATCTAAACCACGGACCCACAGAGGTCCGGTTCCTCGAGCCCAGAACGGGGAATTCATCTCATCTGTAACTCAACAAATGTCATACAGCTGCTGGAACGGGCCGCCTAGAACCTAAACCAGTCCAGAAGTGTGGTAAACACTCAGCGCACAAACAACACGGGGGTAAAACAAGTGAAGCTGTGTTCTCCACTTCCTGCCCCAGCCGGAGCCCTGGCAGGGGGCGGGATCGGCTCAGAGAGGAAATTCCTGATATTACTCTTAGACAAGTGAAGGGTCCGCTCCCTCTCCCTGCTCGGACCCCAATCCAGGAACATGCTGAGAGACAACTGGCTAGCATTAGCGCTGGCAGAACAAAGCAGCAGCCGCTGTGGAGCTTTCAGCCCGTATCACTGCCTCGAATGGGACAGCTCAGTGCAGCCTTCGCCACTTTATTAGAAACACCTACCTTGTTCTACCGCTCACTGGCCACTTTATTAAAAACACCCACCTTGTTCTTCCACTCACTGGCCACTTCATTAGAAACACCTACCTTGTCCTACCACTCACTGGCCACTTTATTAGAAACACCCACCTTGTTCTTCCACTCACTGGCCACTTTATTAGAAACACCCACCTTGTTCTTCCACTCACTGGCCACTTTATTAGAAACACTGACCTTATGCTTCCACTCACTGGCCACTTCATTAGAAACACCCGCCTTGTTCTTCCACTCACTGGCCACTTTATTAGAAACACCCACCTTGTTCTTCCACTCACTGGCCACTTTATTAGAAACACCACTGTGCCTCCACTCACTGGCCACTTTATTAGAAACACCCACCTTGTTCTTACCCTCACTGGCCACTTTATTAGAAACACCCACCTTGTTCTTACCCTCACTGGCCACTTCATTAGAAACACCTACCTTGTTCTACCACTCACTGGCCACTATATCAGAAACACCGACCTTGTTCTTCCACTCACTGGCCACTTTATTAGAAACACCCACCTTGTTCTTCCACTCACTGGCCACTTTATTAGAAACACCACTGTGCCTCCACTCACTGGCCACTATATCAGAAACACCGACCTTGTTCTACCACTCACTGGCCACTTTATTAGAAACACCCGCCTTGTGCTTCCACTCACTGGCCACTTTATTAGAAACACCCGCCTTGTGCTTCCACTCACTGGCCACTTTATTAGAAACACCTACCTTGTTCTACCACTCACTGGCCACTTTATTAGAAACACCTACCTTGTTCTACCACTCACTGGCCACTTTATTAGAAACGCCTACCTTGTGCTTCCACTCACTGGCCACTTTATTAGAACATCTAATCCGTGTATAAATACTAATAAACAATTGCTAAATTAAAAATTCTCATCTAATTACTGATAACTAACTGGGGCTTGAAGTATCAGTGACTTCCATCAACCTCCTATCTAGAACCTACAATGCTGTCTACTTTACATTTATGAGGTGTGAATTTAGATGATAACTGATGCCTGATTGAGAATAAATACAGTGAACAATAATTGTGATTATAATTCATCTCCACATAAATGAACACAAACAAAACTAAATCCCGAGTGACAACCTCCTTCCCTCCGCCAGGACATTAAAGATGGGTGGTGGCTGGGTCTCCCAGCACGACAATGACCCAAAACATACAACCAAGGCAACAAAGGAGTGGCTCAAAGAGAAGCACAGTAAGGTCACGGAGTGGCCTAGCCAGTCTCCAGACCTTCATCCCAGAGAAAACTTCTGGGGGGAGCCGAGTTGCCAAGCCTCAAAATCTTAATGATTTAGAGATGATCTGCAAAGAGGAGTGGACCGAAATTCCTGGACATGTGCGCAAACCTCATCATCAACTACAAAAATGTCCGACTGCTGTCCTCGCCAACAAGGGTCAAGGCACCAAGTATTAAGTCTTGTTTGCTAGAGGGATCAAATACTTACTTCTCTCTGCAATTAAATTTATATATTTTATATAATGTAATCTTCTTTTTTGATCTCTCACTGTTAAAATAAACCTACCCTTAAAATGATAGACTGCTCATATCTTTGTCAGTGGGCAAACTTACAAAATCAGCAAGGGTCGAATATTTATTTCCTCAATTTATGATGTAGGGAATAAATCAAATCAAATCAAATCACTTTTATTGTCACATCACATTTTCACAGGTGTGAAGGTGAGTGAAAAACTTAGGTGTGTAGTCCCTTACAGTACTCCAATACCAAAAATATAAATTAGACAATAAATATATACAATACTAAGCACTAAAATCTCTGTTTATACTAATTTACAGTTTTATATAACAGTAATATAAAGTTATGAATAAAAACTATGAGATATGCAGATGTACACATTACCATATAGCACTATGGTAAGGCTGAGGTAGATGAGAGATGCAGGGTATATACAGGGCATAGAATATTATATATATATAACTCCACTTCCCAGACCTCGGGGTGCCACGTGACCTCTCACTTACAGCCGGCAGCCAGTCACAGACCAGCCTTGCCTGAGTATTGATTACTTCCACCTGGTGCTAGCTCTATATACGCTGTTCTGTTGAGCGTCTCCTCGTGCAGTACCGGCCCTGTTTTGGTTACCGGACCCCGTGCTCTGTTTTTTGAGACTACGTCTCTGGCCTTGCCCTACGTTTGCCCTGTGTGCCGGTTCCTGACGTCCTGCCCGTTTTTGACCCCGCTCTTGTTGGTGCCCTCTCACGAACGCCCTGGTTTGCCCAACCCTGTCCCACGTGCACACGTTTCTGTTACTGCATATAGATTCTGTATTAAACCAGAGTGTGTGCGCACGCACGTCTCCTCCGAGGCGCTCCCGTCTGCTCCCTGGTGCCGGGTGGAAAGCGCTGACTCGGCTCAGACATTCAACATCCCTTTTTTCTATAAAACAAAGCCGCAGTCTCCGACACGCTTCCAGGTCGGCCGCCGCTGAAAACAGACCCAGCAGTCATGGAAGAACTGACGGAGGAGGGGAAACCTCCATCGCTGCCCAGTGTAGCCAGGCCAAAATGGGTAAATGTTATACCCTTCCATCCCAGTAATCAACCCGCAAGCCCGCCGCCTCGCCCCCCCACCTTCTCGTCATGCCAACCCAACCTCCATTCACACTAATCCGGACCGTCTGCGGAGCCCGGCTCGTAGGAGCATGTTCAAGCGCAGGGCATTAGAGGGGAGGTGGAAAGTGGGATGTTTGTGGGTGCGTGATGTTCTGCCCACAGAGATGCCTCACACATGGTGAATGACCGTGGGCCATCATCTACCAATCACTGAGCCTCACCACTATCACCGAGCCTCACTTAGAAGCCATTATATGATTATGTGATGTTTGACTGATAGGCTGTGAACTCCAGAGACTGCTTCGCTAAACACAAGCCTGAGCGGCTGGTGGTTTCTGGATCATACCCGAGTCAAAACAGCCCACAACCTCTGACGGACACTCCACTGGCAGGGAATGCCAGGCACTGCTTTATTCCAGCTAGCTGCAGTTAGCTAGCTAGCTACTTCACCAGTGCCATAGCGTCTAATCCAGCCTCACTGTGTACCATCCTGCTTCTCTTGCATGTATAAACAGGAAGTCCAACCAACGACACCACTGCAGTCTTTGGTGACGGTGACGTGGTGTTAAGGACAATCGTGGTAACGGTCTGTGTGCATGTAGTCCTGCGTGGTGCAGCCGTCTGCCGATGGTGCTGCACTAACAGGATGACTCATGGAGGACAGCACTGCTCACTGGAGGTCTGTAATGGTGGCTGTTGGGTCAGTCAGGTACAGAGATAAGACCCGTCCTTAGGGTTGCCACCTTTCAGATGTGCGGGTTCATGTTTGTGTGACCTACGTGTGTATTGGGCATTTATGGAAATGGAACAAGTCGCGTCCCACATTTGAGCTGAGTCCGGGGGGACATGAGTTGAGTCCGGGGGGACATGTGTCACATCCTGCCCTGTCCTGCTCGTGTTCGTCTGTCTTCTCTGGCTTTCTGTTTCTGTCTTGTCATGTCCATGTGCTTCTGTTTGTTTTGGTTTTTGGCTCCTCCTTCTCCGTCCCCTTGTCAATCCCCTCACCTGTCCTTGGTTTGTAGCTCCGCCCCTTCCCAGGTGTTCCTGGTTAGTCTTTGTTCCCTTATACTCCCTGTAGTCCCCTGTGTTCTTGCTTGGTGTTTTGTCCTCCTACCAGTCTTTGTCTCCATGTCGGTCGTTGGTCTCTGTTAGTTGTTTCTGGTTCCCTGTCCCTCAGTGGTGTTTTGTTTCTTCTCATCTCATGATGTCAAACCCACCCACCAAGTTTCATTCCTGTGGGTTGACTCCTTCTGGGTGCAGCTATTCTTTTGATGATGAGTGTACATTCTGTGAGGGAGCGTTTAGAGGTGGACGTCTGGTTCCATTCACCACCACTGTGAACTCTGTTTACATCTCAGCGGAATTCCACTTCAACTTGAGGTTGAGAAGAAGTGCTGTGCTCAGACGTGCCATCAGTGAATGACTGTCATCAAGTGTCCTCATGACCGAAGGGCTCTTCTGACTCAACCAACCAAATTTACACCACCAGTGGGCTCATTAAAAGCTCATTTCAGTCCATGTGACCGAGGCAAGCCACTACATCCTCCGATAGCCCAAGTGTGTTGGAAAAACAGAGTTTCCCTGCGGAGGGAATCCGTGCGGAGGGGAGAGCGCTAAATGCTTTAGCGCTTAGCTCCACAGCCACTGCGGTCTGAAGCTATAGCACGGGGGTAGCGAAACATTCAATGGTTTGTTCCACAGTTGGGCCTCTGGCCCAAACCAACAAAAACGAGGGACGGAAAACTGTGATGCTCCGGGAGCACGTGGACCAGGGTTTTCCAATCTGTCTACGCAGTTCCAGCAGGCGATAACTGGAGCAAGAGACAGTTTAATACTCACCCGGAGCTCTAAAAGGGGGAGGTTCTAGTCTTTCAATCCATTCACACTAGAAGTAGAGAGCCTATGATACGGTTCTACCTGCCTAAAGCGGAATATACAAGACATACATGCAGGTAACCAGTTAAAGTAGATTCAATATTATTTAAAGGTCTAGAGATGAACCTGTGTTAGTGTTAACTGGGGAGCTGTTGAGATTCGAGTGATTACAGATCAGTGATCCAGCGGGAATCTGCAGGGTCTGTAGATTGTACAAGCCTGCTAGGTAAAGGTCTAGGGTAGGGTTGCCACCTTTCAGAAATGAAAATAAAGGACAGGGGGCGGGGCGGGGGTCATGGTCATGTGTGAGTGACGTGTTCAAAATCGCATCCAGTATTTGGAGAGATTGTGATCATTCATGTGTGAGTGACAAATGTGCATATCGGACATTTACGGAAATACAGAACAAATTTACGGACATTTACGGGAATACTGAACAAATTTACGGACATTTACGGAAATACGGAACAAATTTACGGACATTTACGAAAATACAGACATTTACGGGAATACTGAACAAATTTACGGACATTTACGAAAATACAGACATTTACGGAAATACTGAACAAATTTACGAACATTTACGGAAATACGGAACAAATTTACGGACATTTGCGGAAATACTGAACAAATTTACGGACATTTACGGAAATACGGAACAAATTTACGGACATTTACGAAGATACAGACATTTACGTAAATACAGAACAAATTTACGGATATTTACGGAAATACTGAACAAATTTACGGACATTTACGGAAATACTGAACAAATTTACGGACATTTACGGAAATACGGAACAAATTTACGGACATTTACGAAGAAACAGACATTTACGGAAATACGTAACAAATTTATGGACATTTACGGAAATACTGAACAAATTTACGGACATTTATGGAAATACAGACATTTATGGAAACACGGAACAAATTTACGGACATTTACGGAAATACAGACATTTACGGAAATACGGAACAAATTTACGGACATTTACAGAAATACGGAACAATTTGCTACATTTAATTGCCAAATAAAGGACCATTACGTATTTTCTGGGACGGCTGGCAACCCTAATCTAGGGTGCATGACCTCCCATACTGCCTCCTGATCTTTCCTAATAGCTGTCCTGCTTCAATCCACATTGTCTGGAAGTTAGGAAACCTGCCATGTGACCGGAAGGTCACTGGTTTGATCCCCTGAACTGATAGGGCACGACTGAAGTGCCCTTGAGCAAGGCACCAAACCCCTAACTGCTGTCGTGGATAGGCCAGCTGTGTTCACTGCCCCACTAATGTGTGTGTTCACTAGAATGGGGGTATGTGGGTGCTTGTGTGGGTACAGGCCATGGTCAAGTTCCTCTGTGTGCTGGCACAAATGGTCAATAACGATTCCATTGACCATAACCATTCATTCATTCATTCATTCATTCATTTATTCATCACAGTAATGTGGCAATAAAGCCTGGTACTAGAACCTGGCACTTCCAGGTACCCCCTTAACACCTGGTTATGGTTCAGAAGTGTGTCTCCTGACATAACAAAGCCCAGTAACAGAAACCGGTGACCAGCAGACGAGGCTCACAGCCCTGAGGCACCTGGCCTACCTGATTCCTTCATCCTCACAGTCAAGACAACTGAACTCCACACCGGTTGGGTGGATGTTCCCCCTCCGTACGCCATGATTACACACCATCAGTTAAACCTACTGATGGTAACAGGCGTCCCCTCCCACACTAAAGTGTCCTCCCTCACCCAGTGTGCTATGTGAGCCTTGTCAGTGTAGGCCACAGGTACACAGGTATGTCTGTCACGTCCTGTCTTGTCTTGTCCCTGTGTGTCTGTTTTCTCTGGTTCTCTGTTTCTTGTCATTTCCATGTGTCCTTTGTGGTCCTGTGCTTCCATGTGCTTCTGTTTGTTTGGGGTATAGCGCCTCCTGTCTCCGCCCCTCACCTGTCCTTAGTTTGTAGCTCCGCCCCCTTTCCAGGTGTTCCTTGTTAGTCCTTGTTCATTTATACTCCCTGTTGTTCCCTTTGTTCTTGCTTGGTGTTTGTCTCCATGTGTCTGTAACCCTGTTCCCAGTCGTCCCACAGTTTTAACTCGTTCTTCATTAAAGACTTGCATCCTGGACGTTTGCGTCCTGCCTCCTCGTCCTGTCCCCATGTGACGGTTCCTGAACAAAGTGACGTTGTAGGTCAGAAACTCCAAGCAGGGTAGATATTTAAGACCTGTGTGTCAGTGCAGCCGTGTAAACGGATTTTGGCTTGTAACTTCAAGGGGGCGCTGTTGTCACCTTTGTTTACGCGAGGCGGTTCTGTGTTTTGGTGGACGTGGCCACGAAAGTCCCACAGGCCAGAACTCCTAACACACGGGCTGCGTCCCAAACCGCACAAAGAGTGTGTGGAGTAAAAGTGTGTTACCTAGTGCAGCATGTAGACTACAGTAGTGCGGGGTATGGAATGCAGACAGGCTTCTGATTGGCTAACATGGCTTTACGATTAGAGATACATCGCCGTCTTAGCGGCGTCTGATAGCGTGCTTTAGCGCTTCGGTGTGGACGGGATTTTTCCCGACGGGGCCTTAGCCAGACAGGCTGAAATGTCTGTGTGATGCTGTTTCACTCTGACCGGGTTCTGGTTGTGATTTAGCTGGATTCTGGCTCCGCCGGCGCTTCTCCGGGGAAAGAGACGTGGGGGAATGATGGCAGTTTCAGCTCAGTCATGGCCTACGGTCACATGCCCCCTTGACTCACTTTTGGCTGCACACATGCATGCTCATGGCCACTCATTCCCAACCGGATCCAGCAGCCAGATCTGGGCTGGAAAAGCTGCTCCCAAATCACATGACCTGCTCTGACCCGGTGCTACACGCTTCTAACGTCTGTGTACATCTGCCTGAAGTTAGAATTAAACCCAGTGTGAAAGTGAACGTGCGTTAGCTTGATGCTAACATGACAAAGGATGCTAAATTTAAGACGCTAGTAGAAAATAGCATTAGCATTGCAGTGGTAATTAATGGAGTAAGGTCTCTGGATTAAATGCCACTGTATTATGATATTTATGTCAGATTATATGTACTATGTGTTAAAAATTACAACTAATAACCAAATTAATACCAATTTAATAACAAGAAACCTGCTGGGAAAACTAGCATAGCTAGCATAGCTGATTACTAGCTGGCCAGACGTTTTGGAGACTGTCAGCTTTACTACCTGTCAAGGATGCTTTAATCTGGCCTTGTTGTTGATCATGTGACTATGACTACGTTGATGTCTCAGTGAAGACAGCTAGGTGAATTTGAGAATCCATATTTCCAGTTTCCCGGAGGCTGGATATGCGATCCAGGGCTCGTTGGAAAGGTCAGTTTGGCTTTGTCAAAGTCATTTCCTTCTCCAGACTTCAACACTGTTGACTTTAAAATGAAACCGATTGGTAGATAAATTGTGTGTTCAGATTATTATTAATTATGACCAATATTTGATTAAAATATTTGAATATTTGATGGAACCGCTCTATAAAAACTACAAGCCACTTTAGACCATACCTTACCCTGAATTTAACCTGGCAGCCTGCATCCGTTCACCCTCAGAACATGAAGCGAAGTACCTGCAGTTCACTATTTCATTAAATAAACAAATACACAGTTACATTTGCATAGAAACTCTTTGACCTTTGGGGGTCGGCTGTGAGGAACACCAGCCACCCGCCAGCTCGCTCTGACAAACAGCTTCTTCATCTCCTTCCAACTCAGCCAGTCCTGATTTAATTAAGATCACAGCGTCCTAATAAGCTCCCATTATCTCCGTCTGGGCAGCCCATTCGTTTTCACGTCAGCTTTATCACAAACTAACGTTTACCTTTTAATGGAGTCATGAATTAAAAGCAGCCCCTGTTTCTTCCACCGCTTCCTCAAAACATCTGCAGCTAAGTCATTCCCCACACCTCGAGTGACACTGCTCCGAAACGGCAGTACCAGGTCATTGAGGAGCAGGGTCTACTTCAGCGTAGCCATCTGCAGGAGCACTGCTGGTGAAGTTCTAGTGTCTTTGGGCTAAAGGTGAGCATACCTAGCCTGATTACCTTTATTTACCAAACCCAAGCTCCGTCTCAGAGCCCCGTCTGGGACAAAGATACTTTTCTTTGGCAAGGGTGCTCGCAGGCTCCGCTGCCCAGTCTGAGCTAAGCCTGCAGATATTTATACGGCATGGCTTTTATGGTTCAGACAGAACCCCAACCACAGCTGATCAGCCCAGAGGAACAAATCTGTGTGGCTATCCCGAACTAGATGGAGATTTGATCTTCCGAACTTGCTTACTGTCGCATATTCCTTATGCAAGAATGTCAAGGCAAGTCCCAGGATGAAAACACGAAGGCCAGGGTTGGCAAGTGTCCTGCTCTGAGGTGAAGACAAAGCACGGTCTTCTTTAGGAACTGTCCTCGCTGTAGGCCAAGCCTTGCTCGGGGGAGACATGAATCGCAACAACTATCAACTGACGAGAAAAGAAAGCAGTGGTCATCTCCGGGGGGGACCTGCAAAATCCAGCAGCCAGGATTGTCCGTCCCTTGTCTGCAGTCCTCGATATCAGCTTGTCCCACTGGTGATGTCTCAGTCCTGAGCTCTGTGTTTACCTTTATTCCAGTGTCCATTCTTTTTAAGAGGCTCACTCCACAGTTCAGTTTTAGTAGTTGGATTAGTGTTCCAAATAATCCCATACACATCCCGGGCTTCAGTGGTCCAAGCAATGTCTTCATGTGTCCAAGCAGAGCCATAATCTGTTGAAACAGGGGGTTCATTGGTCCAAGCTTGGGTTTAACTGCAGGGACGTCAAGCAGGGCTTCACTTCTATGAGCCGGAGTTTCATGTGTCCAAGCAATGCCTTAATGTGTCCAAGGCGGAGCTTCATGTGTCCAAGCAGAGCCATAATCCATAAAGCCATAATTGTTGAAACAGGGGTCTCACTGATACATCTAGCAGGGACGTATGAGCAGGAGCTTCATGTGTCCAAGCAAT
This sequence comes from Prochilodus magdalenae, assembly GCA_024036415.1. Taxonomy (NCBI): domain Eukaryota; kingdom Metazoa; phylum Chordata; class Actinopteri; order Characiformes; family Prochilodontidae; genus Prochilodus; species Prochilodus magdalenae. The sequence goes on along the minus strand of JAMWET010003411.1, from coordinate 165,860 downwards.
GGCCTCATATGTCCAAGCCGGAACTTCATGTGTCCAAGCAGGCCTTCATGTGTCCAAGCCGGGCCTTAATCTGTTGAAATGGGGGCTTCATTGGTCCAAGCTTGGGCTTAACTCGTACATCAAGCAGGGACATCAAGCAGGAATGTCAATCAGGGACGTAAGCAGGGCTTCCTCCTAGCAGGAGCTTCATGTGTTCAAACAGGGCTTCATTGGTCCAAGCTTGGGTTTAACTGGTACAAGCGAGGACGTCGTTCCTGGCAAGCAGGGGCTTCATTCCCACTGGCAGGGGCTTCATTAGTCCAAGCATGGCCTCTTAGGTCCAAGCCAGGGTTTAACTGGTACAAGCAGGGACTTTATTCCTGGCAGGCAGAGTTTCATTTTTTGCAAGCAGGGGCTTCACTCCTATAAGCAGGGGCTTCACTCTTGCAAGCAGGGGTTTCATGCATTCCACTAGGGGCTGCTTCCGTCCAAGCACAGGCTTCTTGCACTTAGCCTGGAGCTTCACATCATTGATCTATGGGGGTTCAGCTTGAAACTACTGAACAGCCTTGTACTTTGGCGCAGTGCCTCCGTCTAAGCTCCCTCACACGCGGCAGGATCCGTCTCGGCCCTTGGCCAGACCTGCCGAGTTGAAGGGCTGGAGCTTGAGCATCTGACGCCTTTCCTCTCTGGGGCATCTGCCATGGCTTTAGAGTACTGCTGCAGGCCTTAATGTTTCGTTCCAAGGGTTACGGCCCATGAGAGCCAGTAACGAATCCCACATGGAGGCAGCAACAGATGTAATGGAGAATCCCCCCCAGGATATCGGCTGCTGGTTCCCATCTTTCATTCACACGCTTTTTGGATCCTCTCCAGCCACTTTGATCTTCCAGCAGAGGGAAAGAGAAAGAGGCCTTCTCACTCCTGGTGACTCAAGTTGGATTCCAATAACAACATGCCGCTTGGTCGTATCCGATAGCAGGTTTTGTTATTCCATCGGCATGAACTGGACTGGAGCCAGGAATACTACTACGGAATATACTCACTGTCAGACTGTAAACACTACACACGCTGCAGATTCATACTGGATTATAATCCCTCCACAGTTATTACCGTCAGACTGTAAACACTACACACGCTGCAGATTCATACTGGATTATAATCCCTCCACAGTTATTACCGTCAGACCGTAAACACTACACACGCTGCAGATTCATACTGGATTATAATCCCTCCACAGTTATTACCGTCAGACTGTAAACACTACACACGCTGCAGATTCATACTGGATTATAATCCCTCCACAGTTATTACCGTCAGACCGTAAACACTACACATGTAAAACTGCAGATTCATACTGTTAAATCACTCCACAGTTATTACCGTCAGACTGTAAACACTACACACGCTGCAGATTCATACTGGATTATAATCCCTCCACAGTTATTACCGTCAGACTGTAAACACTACACACGCTGCGGATTCATACTGGATTATAATCCCTCCACAGTTATTACCGTCAGACTGTAAACACTACACACGCTGCGGATTCATACTGGATTATAATCCCTCCACAGTTATTACCGTCAGACTGTAAACACTACACACGCTGCAGATTCATACTGGATTATAATCCCTCCACCTGTTATTACCGTTATTACCGTCAGACCGTAAACGCTACACACGCTGCAGATTCATACTGGATTATAATCTCTCCACAGTTATTACCGTCAGACCGTAAACGCTACACACGCTGCAGATTCATACCGGATTATAATCCCTCCACAGTTATTACCGCCAGACTGTAAACGCTACACACGCTGCAGATTCATACCGGATTATAATCCCTCCACAGTTATTACCGTCAGACTGTAAACGCTACACACGCTGCAGATTCATACTGGATTATAATCCCTCCACAGTTATTACCGTCAGACTGTAAACGCTACACACGCTGCAGATTCATACTGGATTATAATCATTATTACCGTCAGGACACACGCTGCAGATTCATACTGGATTATAATCCCTCCACAGTTATTACCGTCAGACAGTACGACCGTACGCTACACACGCTGCAGATTCATACTGGATTATAATCCCCCCACAGTTATTACCGTCACGCTATACACGCTGCAGATTCATACTGGATAAATCGTTATTACCGTCAGACCGTAAACGCTACACACGCTGCAGATTCATACTGGATTATAATCCCTCCACAGTTATTACCGTCAGACCGTAAACACTACACACGCTGCAGATTCATACCGGATTATAATCCCTCCACAGTTATTACCGTCAGACTGTACACACTACACACGCTGCAGATTCATACTGGATTATAATCCCTCCACAGTTATTACCGTCAGACTGTAAACACCACACACGCTGCAGATTCATACCGGATTATAATCCCTCCACAGTTATTACCGTCAGACTGTAAACGCTACACACGCTGCAGATTCATACTGGATTATAATCCCTCCACAGTTATTACCGTCAGACCGTAAACGCTACACACGCTGCAGATTCATACCGGATTATAATCACTCCACAGTGGGAACATGATGTTCCTGCTGAAGGTAAAGCTAATCCAGTATCAGCTGGGCCTAAGAAAGCCGGTCTGAAATCTTCAAACAGCCGGAAACAAAAACAGACAGAAGCTGAAACGCCGCCCTGTGTGGCCATCGCAGAGCGGCTCGTTTGTTTGTTTAGTCTCTGTGTGTAAATAGCAGATTGTGACTCACAGCGCTGACTGTGTTCAACCCGTGACTAACATCTGTCACACGAGTGCTCCGAGTTTATAAACACGGCAGACTCGGCCTGCCAGTCCCGTCTGATTTTCCTTTTTGTGTGTGTGAGGAGGCAAATCCCTCAATCCCACTTAAGTGTACGTCTGTCTCCATGTCTGCTAGACCCCCGCCTCCTCCATCCCCCCGGAGTTCGAGTTCTGAGTACATTCCTTCCCCGTGTCATCTGCGAGTCTGAGTGTGTGTCTGGATTCCTTGTCTCCGTGTCTGCCTGCCTGCTCCTGGAGGCCATATCCACACTATTCCACACAGGCGCTGTCATCTCCAGCGCAGCCAAGAGCTTCAAGAATTTCACCCCTGCTCGGAGTTGGGATCTGGGATCAGGCAATTTGCTGTTCCTCAGTTAGAACAGATGCCACACCCAAACACTGCTGGTGAAAACATCCTGTACTGCAGAGAGAGACCGTGGACCAGATCTCCCTATGCTTACACACACTACATACCAATCTCCCATACGTACTACACTCACTCACCCAGCACGTCATTACCAGCACCTCCTCGTATCAGCTCCACTGACTATACAGGACACTCTGTAGGTGTACAGGTCCAGACTGTAGTCCATCTGTTTCTCTGTGTACTGTATTACCCTGTTCTTCAATGGTCAGGACCCCCACAGGACCACCACAGAGCAGGTATGATGGGTGGTGGATCATTCTCAGCATTGCAGTGACACTGACGTGCTGCCAACACCATCCAGTGGGCAGCGTTCTGTGGACAGTATCCCATAGGCAGCGTCCTGTTGGCAGCATCCAGTGGGCAGCGTTCTGTGGACAGTAACACCGTAGACAGCATCCTGTGGGGCAGCGTCCTGTGGAGCAGCGTCCTGTGGGCAGTGTCCTGTGCCCACTGATGAAGGACTAGAGGATGACCAACACTGCACTGTGCAGCAGCAGATGAGCTATCGTCTCTGACTGTCCATCTACAAGGTGGACCAGCAAGGTAGGAGTGTCTAATAGAGTGGACAGTGAGTGGACACAGTGTCTCAACACTCCAGCAGCACTGCTGTGTCTGATCCACTCGCACCAGCACCACACACACTAACACACCACCACCACGTCAGTGTCACTGCAGTGCTGAGAATGATCCACCACCCACATACTACCTGCGCTGTGGGGGTCCTGTGGGGGTCCTGACCATTGAAGAACAGGGTAATACAGTACACAGAGAAACTGTGGGAGGATGGAGAGAAGCACCTGTGAATGTTCTCAGATCTGAAGCAGGAATGGAGCTCAGTGTTCTCCTCTGTGTTTATCTGATGGGGGGCTGTGTTGGTGGGTCCGTATGTGACGGGAGATCCTGCAACCCTAAATTTAATCTCAGGAAACGAGAATAATGGTTTCACTGCGCTGCATTAGTGACCGCCTGCCCTGACTTCATTAAAGAAGAGGTCATTCATCCACATCGGCTTCTCTTTCCCTCTGGAAAATAAAAACAAGCCGCGTATCGGAGAGGATCAGCTCGCTCAATTTACCCCCGCTCTTCCTGCTGATAACGCGCTCTGCTCTCCGAGCCGGTTTGCAATTCAAATGCATCCTGAGTCAAAGAACCGGATTTGAGCATCTGCTGACAGCTGAGCACGTTTCATTTTCTCTGAGGCCGTGGCGATGGGCCCTCGCTCTCGGGAATTCCGAAGTGCAGCAGGAAAAAGTGCACCCTTGCATGTTCCGTATCTCCTGATCCATCCGGAGCAACCCCTCCAAAGACAACAGGCCGGGTCACATGGTAGAACGACAAAGGTCAGGGCTTGACCTCTGGCCTGACCTAGGGCTGCTTCCTGATCCAGGCATTGATAGGACATCCGGAACGTGAAATCTGTTTGTGTTTGTTGTTTGATAACTTGCTATGGGTGCAACGAACTCACCACCAAGTGGGAGTCAACCCACCACAGCATGCAGCTGAACGCCACTGGTCCAGGAAGACCCACAGCTGTAGGGCAGCACCATCCAAGCAGCCGGTCCAGGAAGACCCACAGCTGCAGGGCAGTACCATCCAAGCAGCCGGTACAGGAAGACCCACAGCTGCAGGGCAGTACCATCCAAGCAGCCGGTCCAGGAAGACCCACAGCTGTAGGGCAGTACCATCCAAGCAGCCGGTCCAGGAAGACCCACAGCTGCAGGGCAGTACCATCCAAGCAGCCGGTCCAGGAAGACCCACAGCTGTAGGGCAGTACCATCCAAGCAGCCGGTCCAGGCAGCCCAAAGGCTGTTACACACTGTCGAAGGCCTACTGGCCTACAAGCCTACAGGACAAGTCATACATCACCTTCTTGTGCAACTTCCTGTAGTTGTACAAATAGCTGCACCCAGAAGGGAAAAACAAACAGGAATGAAACTTGTTGGGTAGGTACGTTTCACGCTCGGCCGAGCATGTGACATAAGGCATAAGGGCCTTATCTCTGTACCTGACTGACCCAACAGCCACCATTACAGCGGTGGTGTCCTCCATGAGTCACCCTGTTAGTGCAGCACCATCGGCAGACGGCTGCACCACGCAGGACTACACGCACACAGACCGTTACCACGACTGTCCTTAACACCACGTCACCGTCACCAAAGACTGCAGTGGTGTGGTACCAGACTGTCATGGAGTGACTCAGAATGGCAGCGGGTCATCTTCAGTGACGAGTCCCGCTTTAGTCTTGGTGGAGACGCCCAACGAATCCGTGTGTGGAGGCACCGTGGTCAGCACCAAGATGGACGGTTTGTCGTCACACGTCCAGAAGGCCTGGTGTCACTCCACCTCCACCCCTACCGCACCATCTGCAGGAACTGTGTGAGGATGTTCAAGCTGCATGGGATGGATTATCACAGGACACCATTAGGAACCTCTACAGCTCCATACCGAGACGTCTGGCGTGTTGGGTTAGCGAACACGGCGGCCCGACGCCATACTGAGAGACAGACTTCTGTATGTGTAGCTCAATAAATATTGATCATATCAGTCTAAATCTATCATCAGTTATTGATCCTGGTTACCTTTATCCTCCTTCCCAACAGCACCGCAACCCCGATCACGATCAGCCATGGAAGCTCCTGTAGTAAGGAGCATGTAGGATAGGATGTAGCCTCCCAGCAGGGCGTGAACGGGACATGACTACTTGACATGGACACGTTTTAGGAATGGGAATGGATATGCTATTGGGTCGCTGGTAGCGTTTCTACACCGTGCCCTTTAATGAGCCCGTTTTGCCACAAAACATGACTAGAGACTCAGGAATGGAAGTATGAAACAGATTACTGGAACAGATCTGTTTCTGGAGAACGGAAAAATAACACATGGAAAAGGAGGATCTGATGGGAATCACACCAGGGCCCAGTTTTCTGGGTCAAACACGGAGGAGGCTGTTGTGAAAATGCAGATGTAACAGAGAAGGGCTCTGTCGTTAGCAAGGCTGGCAGAGAACACGGACAGTCATGTGGTATCAGTATGTACACTGATCATGAAGTGGCGTTACCTCGGGGGGGGGCGGGGCATGGGAACACCCACACCTGTATAAGCAGTGAGGTGTTACAGTGGAATACCTCAACTGGGCTCAGGTTGGGTGAACGCGCAGGGCACACCATGAGTCTGAACCCTCCCATAACCAGTTCTGGACGTGGGTCCGATGGCACGGTGCACTATCCGGCTGGTATATGCCATCACTGTTGGGGAGCATGAGGGTCTGCATATGGTCACCAAGCAGTGAGATACAATGGGCACCGGTCCATGACCTGTTTAGGCCCACCAGTCGACCCAACCTTTGCCACCCTAGGCAGTGCCTTACTGGCGTTCACAGCTGTATAGGGTCAACCATAGCAACACACTCTCCATTGACTTATAGAGGAACCATGCCATTATGCATAGAACCGTTTAAGAACAAAATGGTTCTACCTAGAGCTATTCTCACTATCCGGTTTACTGAAGAACCCATTCGAAGTTCTCGACATGGTGAAACGGTTCTTCAGATTGATAGAGAATGTGTCGTATATGGTTCTAACCTTTTAGAGGATGGTTCTATGTCACGGAAGGGGTTCCAAAGCACAACCCACACCGCAACTCTGGCCTTACGGTTCTTTCGGTACAGTTTGAGCAGAGTAGTCATGTGTACTGGGTCTGAGTGAGTACCCCAACACGTATCACGATACTGATAGGATAGCATCCTATCGCCCAGCCCTGGCCTTTAGAGGGAACGTGCGGGTTCTTACGGTGCGGGTTCTGCCGTTACTCTATGTCGGAAGAAGCATTAGTCGTGTTCCCTCTGGAGACAGGGCTATAAGCACTCTCCGGAGAGTCGGTCTGGGAGCGCTGCCAGAGGAGGACGCGCTGTAATGCTACACAAGCTGTGGATAAATATCCCAACCTCAGCTCTTCCTTCAGCCAGGCGGTGAATCACGGCGTGCGCCGCGGAGCGTTCCGCTTTTCATTCATGCGTCCGGGGTCAAACTGCAGGAGCGCTCAGCGTAGGGTTAAACGAGTGGACGCTGCGTATCATACATGCAGCATCATGTTGTTGTTTACTCACTGTCGCTCTCAGGCAGGGCGGTGCTCCGGTATTGGCTGATGGGAAACGCTGTTACAGCTGGTCATGAGTCATGGGTGTGAAAGTGCCTAAGCAGTGATGTGTTTAGGGACGGGTCATGAGAACCTGGTACTGGGTCCGGGCTGCGCAGTACCGAAGTACTGATAAGCTCATGAGTCACTGCTGCTGTATTTCCTATGGCTGTTAAAGTTTTCAGCTCTGTGGAGAGGATCACAGCCCCTTCGCAGCCTCGCAGCCTCGCAGCCTCGCAGCCTCGCAGCCTCGCAGCCTCTAGAACCCCTTGGTCACTTCAGGGTAGTATCATTAGACTACAATTCATCATAGAGCTCTTTGGAGAAGGTTCTCAGGTAATATCTAGAACCCCTTAGTCAATTCAGGGTAGTATCATTAGACTACAATTCATCATAGAGCTCTTTGGAGAAGGTTCTCAGGTAATATCTAGAACCCCTTAGTCAATTCAGGGTAGTATCATTAGACTACAATTCATCATAGAGCTCTTTGGAGAAGGTTCTCAGGTAATATCTAGAACCCCTTAGTCACTTCAGGGTAGTATCATTAGACTACAATTCATCATAGAGCTCTTTGGAGAAGGTTCTCAGGTAATATCTAGAACCCCTTAGTCAATTCAGGGTAGTTTCATTAGACTACCATTCATCATGGAGCTCTTTGGAGAAGGTTCTCAGTTGATATCTAGAGCCCCTTAGTCATTTCAGGGTAGTCTCATTAGACTACAACTCATCGTATTACCCCATACAATCACAGCATGCTTTAAAAAGGGGTTCTAAGTTAATATCTAGAACCTGTTAGTGATGTCAGGGTAGTTTCATTAGACTACAATTTATCATAATACCCCAACCAATCACAGAGCGCGTTAGAGACTCAGGTTATATCTAGAACCTGTCTAGCTGTTCAGTATCTCAGAACTCACCATCCTGTTTACTGAAGTAAGTATCTAGTACAATCTTTAAAAGGTGGTTTATCTGACTGGTAAAGCGTTGAATAAAGTTCAGCACTACAGAGTCTAGAACCTGTCTGGCATTTCAGTGTCTCTGGCATTTAGGGAACCCACCATATTTCCTGAACTAGGACAATATTAAAAAGTTGATTCTTCAGACTGATGGAGAATATGGTTCTGTAAAGCACCAAATGGGGTTCTTCTGTTAACAACAAGTAACAACAGCGGAACCCCTTTAGGTGCTGTACAGAGTCATGTACAAAACATTCTCCATCAACCACAAGAACCAATTCGTTAAACAAAGAGCAACGAATGCATCAAATCTTGCATACCGTTCCTTTAAAGTAGTAACGTTTAAAAGTAATGACTTTTTACTCCGGTTCTCTCGACCGCAGCGCTTCACCAAGGTTCCGTAAGGAGCTCCAACGGATCTGCGGAATTACATCAGTACCATTTATCATAACTAGGCTTATGAGATTGATTCATCTATTCGTTATTTCCTAACTCTGGATCAAACCCAAAGTTCTAGATACTAACCAGGTACACTCTTAGAAAAAGGTGGTTCTTCAGTGGTGGGCACCAAAAACCCTTGTGTGATTCGACAGTCGCCCCCTGCTGGTGTGGAGACATTTTCAACAGGTTGCATAGTCTTACATATTGCACCTTTAATGTTTTCAACTTTTTCAGCCTCAGTGGCCTCTAAATATACATATACCTACACACACACACACACACACACACACACACACACACACATCTGCACCGCGGTCATGAGAATTTACAGGCAGCTTATTTTTAATTATTCAACCAGGCCTCACTGCTGGTATATTCCCCCACTATATTTAGTGCTCTTGATTTAAATCAGGTTCCCAGTATTTGCCGTGTTGGTGGAGACCTTCATTCCACCAAACAGGACACGCATTCAGGTCCTAACAAAGCCTCACAGACACCAAAGTGGTCTGCACGTTCCACACAGCCTCTCCAGCTGCGGATCCGAAAGTGTTCCCTGCCTGTGACTTCCAAAGGGGGGCGGAAAAAGAGGGGGCTGCAGTTTTACAAGGGGAGTGATTTCTGTCTTTTGCACACACACCCCACCCCCCCACCCCATCAACCCAACCCCCCCCCCAACCCCTCATATACCGAGCCCCTACACGCATGCCCAGCGGGTGTGGCGTTTTTGGGGCTGGGCTGGCTGTGTTTTTGTTGCACTCGCAGAGTGACCGGCGGGCCTCCGGAAATCCACTCCTGAAAACACAGCCCACCCCCTCAAAACCCCCCACCACAAAAACAGCTCTCTGGAATGTGCTGAAGGCTCACACGCACAATTACACCCTCACAGAGACGCGTTCATAAGATCTGATGGCAGATATGCAAAAATCCGACATGCAAAGCTGCAGAGGGACAACAGTCGGGCTCCCCACAACGACTGTGCGGTACACACCTTAGCTGGGGGAACGTGCTGCTGATATGTGAGACATATATACATACATACATACATATATACATATATATATATATATACATACATATATATACATATATACAGTACAAATACAGCCAGTGAATGATTGACTATCTGCCCATGTAACATCTGGATAAGGCTTCTGCCTGCAGTACCAGTCTGTGTCAGCAGGGGGCGCCAGTCTAAAAAAGTTTTTTTTAACAACTTTACTTTTTGAAAGAAACCAAAATAACTTTATCCGTTCAAACTAGCTCAGTGTACAGCTTCGCGTCATCAGACCATAATTATTATTATTAATATTATTATTAATATTTCTGTTAATAAAGCTCTGTACGGAAGAACGATACCGAATTAAACCGATACTGAATTAAAAGCGCGTGAACGGGCGTCAAAACATAACAGGCCCGGTGACGCTGATTGGCTCTATTCAATTAAGGTCCCATCAAAGAGGGTCTGTTGAGGCGCGCGCGCCGTCCGAGAGCTCGACAACGCCCCTTTCTCTGTTTGGGCTCTACAGAAAGTTGACGGATCTGCAGGGAAAACGGCTGGGAGTGAAAAAAAAAGGAAGGAAGGATGAAAGTTATCCCCCTGTTCCCTCCGCGCGCGCGCGCGCGCTCCCGCTGAACCCCGGGATAAAGCTCGCGCAGAGATGAGGGGAGAAGAGAGGAGAAACTCACCGGAGAAGAAGAAGGAGACGGTGGAGAAGGGTCCCAGAGCGTGTGGAGCAGCCAGATGTGGGAGCAACGTGATGCAGGAGCTAAACGTGACTGCAGGCTGAAGCAGTAGTAGTGGTGGGAGGGGCCCTGAAGGTCACGCCCCCTCCCAAGTGGGTGAGTCTGCTGGGTGTGGTCTGGAATTTAATACTCTGTTGTGCTGAGGATGGAGGAGGAGGAGGAGGAGACTGGTGGAGGTGTTCGAAATGTTCTCACGGGGCTGGAGAACACTCTAACAGGGCTGGTTTATACACCCGGTTCTCCAAGGGTTCTTCAGTAAAGCAAACGAAATGGCTCTTTAGGCTGACGGAGAATGGTGAGGGTTCTACTACATCGAACCATTTTCCAAAAGGTTCTATATAGAGCCATATACACACCTTCTATCAGAGTTGAAGAACAGTTTACAGTCAAAAGAACTATCACTGCATTAAATGGTTCTAAATAGAACCATTCCATTCATTAAAGAACCCTTAAGTATATAGAACCTTCTCAAAAAGCTTAGAACCACATGCAGCACATTCTCCATCAACCTGAATAACAATTTAGACAGGTATAGAACCATTACAGAACTACTAGAACTATAATAGAACTATTCCATTCACTAAAGAACCTGTTTTTAAAGAACGTATAGAACCCTATTTGGTGCTGTTAGTTATTGGGTAAATAAAATGTAATGGCTCTTTAGGCTGATGGAGAATGGTGAGGGTTCTACTACATCAAACCATTTTCCAAAAGGTTCTATCAGTGCTGAAGAACAGTTTACAATGCATAGAACTATCACAGCATGAAACGGTTCTAAATAGAACCATTCCATTCACTAAAGAACCCTTAAGCATCCATTTATTTTGCAACTGTTTATAGAACCTTCTCAAAAAGCTTAGAACCACATGCAACACATTCTCCATCAACCTGAATAACAATTTAGACGGGTATAGAACCATCACAGACCTATTAGAACTATTCCATTCACTAAAGAACCCGTTTTTAAAGAAAGTATAGAACCCTATCTGGTGCACTTAGTTCTTCAGTAAAGGAAATCTAATGGCTCTTTTGGCTGATGGAGAATGGTGAGGGTTCTACTACATCGAAACATTTTCCAAAAGGTTCTATATAGAGCCATAAACAACACACCTTCTATCAGAGTTGAAGAATAGTTTACAGTCCATAGAACTATCACAGCATTAAACGGTTCTAAATAGAACCATTCCATTCATTAAAGAACCCTTAAGTATATAGAACCTTCTCAAAAAGCTTAGAACCACATGCAACACATTCTCCATCAACCTGAATAACAATTTAGACAGGTATAGAACCATTACAGAACTACTAGAACTATAATAGAACTATTCCATTCACTAAAGAACCTGTTTTTAAAGAACGTATAGAACCCTATTTGGTGCTGTTAGTTATTGGGTAAATGAAATGTAATGGCTCTTTAGGCTGATGGAGAATGGTGAGGGTTCTACTACATCGAACCATTTTCCAAAAGGTTCTATCAGTGCTGAAGAACAGTTTACAATGCATAGAACTATCACAGCATGAAACGGTTCTAAATAGAACCATTCCATTCACTTAAGAACCCTTAAGCATCCATTTATTTTGCAACAGTTTATAGAACCTTCTCAAAAAGCTTAGAACCACATGCAACACATTCTCCATCAACCTGAATAACAATTTTAACAGGTATAGAACCATCACAGAACTATTAAAACTTTTCCATTCACTAAAGAACCCGTTTTTAAAGAAAGTATAGAACCCTATCTGGTGCAGTTAGTTCTTCAGTAAAGGAAATCTAATGGCTCTTTTGGCTGATGGAGAATGGTGAGGGTTCTACTACATCGAAACATTTTCCAAAAGGTTCTATATAGAGCCATAAACAACACACCTTCTATCAGTGTTGAAGAATAGTTTACAGTCCATAGAACTATCACAGCATTAAATGTTTCTAAATAGAACCATTCCATTCATTAAAGAACCCTTAAGTATATAGAACCTTCTCAAAAAGCTTAGAACCACATTCAACACATTCTCCATCAACCTGAATAACAATTAGACAGGTATAGAACCATTACAGAACTACTAGAACTATAATAGAACTATTCCATTCACTAAAGAACCCGTTTTTAAAGAATGTATAGAACCCTATTTGGTGCTGTTAGTTATTGGGTAAATGAAATGTAATGGCTCTTTAGGCTGATGGAGAATGGTGAGGGTTCTACTACATCGAACCATTTTCCAAAAGGTTCTATCAGTGCTGAAGAACAGTTTACAATGCATAGAATCACAGCATGAAACGGTTCTGAATAGAACCATTCCATTCACTTAAGAACCCTTAAGCATCCATTTATTTTGCAACAGTTCATAGAACCTTCTCAAAAAGCTTAGAACCACATGCAACACATTCTCCATCAACCTGAATAACAATTTTGACAGGTATAGAACCATCACAGAACTATTAAAACTAATCCATTCACTAAAGAACCCGTTTTTAAAGAAAGTATAGAACCCTATCTGGTGCACTTAGTTCTTCAGTAAAGGAAATCTAATGGCTCTTTTGGAATCACAGCATGAAATTGCTCTAAATAGAACCATTCCATTCACTAAAGAACCCTTAAGTGTATAGAACCTTCACAAAAAGCTTAGAACCACATGCAGCACATTCTCCATCAATCTGAGTAACAATTTTGACAGGTATACAACCAGTACAGAACCATTAGAACTATTATAGAACTATTCCATTCACTAAAGAACCCATTTTTAAAGAATGTGTAGAACCCTTCTCTAGTGCCTCCACCACCACACCAGACACAGCACCTCGCCTGGGCTCGTGAGGTTGCTAACCGGACCCTACAGGACTGGCAACACGTGGCGTGGTCTGATGAGTCTCGGTACCCGTGGTTCCAGGCTGATGGTGGGGTTCGTGTGTGGTGCAGACCCCATGAACCCCATGTCAACAAGGCCCTGTGCAGGCTGGTGGTGGTTCCATGGTGGCTGGTGTGGGCTGTGTGTTCTCATGGCGTGGGCTGGGTCCACTGGTCCACCTAAACACATCATTGACTGGTGCCCATTATATTTCACTGCTTGCAGCCCCTCATGGACGTCATGTACCCCTACAGAGATGGGGGTCCAGCAGGACTAAGGCACTGTGCCATCGGGCCCGAATCCAGAACTGGCTCGAGGAGCGTTCTAGAGAGTTCTGATGAATAGTGTGGCCGGCTTGTTCACCCTTGTACAATGGCTTGTACAATGATTGTATCAGGCCTCCGACTGCAGTGCTGGGACAGGAAGAGAGAGGCCGGAGAGGGAGCTGTTAGATCCTGCGTCCTCCTTAACGCTCCCACACTCAGTGAAGGGCTCACTGTTGCGTCCTCTCTGAATACAAACACTGTCATCTGCAGTCAGCAGCAGCAGCACATCCCCAGCTTTCCGGCTCCATGTGTTTCCTGAGAGGGAGAGAGCTTCTTCTCAGGAACGCCGCTGTGCTGCAGGCTCCGAGGAAGCGCGGTGAGGCCCCTCGTACGCGTGTGACACGTTTTAAGAAGACACTGTGAAAGGACTCGGGAGCTGTGGTGAGCGTGTCTGGTGCGGTACAGCTGTGGCCACTTGTTGGTAAAGACCTGCTGCGCGTCTCTGAGGGGGACAAGCAGGCCGGCAAACTGGCAGCGCCCGTATCCTAGCAACCCGGATCCACCATACATACACATACTGTACGTCTTTATACTCTATCTATCTATCTATCTGTCTGTCTGTCTGTCTGTCTATCTGATCTATCTGTCTGTCTGTCTATCTATCTATCTATCTATCTATCTATCTATCTGTCTGTCTGTCTGTCTGTCTGTCTGTCTATCTGATATATCTATCTATCTATCTATCTATCTATCTATCTATCTATCTATCTATCTATCTATCTATCTATCTATCTATCTGTCTGTCTGTCTGTCTGTCTGTCTGATCTATCTATCTATCTATCTATCTATCTGTCTATCTGTCTGTCTGTCTGTCTGTCTGATCTATCTATCTGTCTGTCTGTCTGTCTGATCTATCTGTCTGTCTGTCTGTCTGTCTGTCTGTCTGTCTGTCTGTCTGATCTATCTATCTATCTATCTATCTATCTATCTATCTATCTGTCTGTCTGTCTGTCTGTCTGTCTATCTGATCTATCTATCTATCTATCTATCTATCTATCTATCTATCTATCTATCTATCTGTCTGTCTGTCTGTCTGTCTGTCTGTCTGTCTGTCTGTCTGTCTATCTGATCTATCTATCTATCTATCTATCTATCTATCTGTCTGTCTGTCTGTCTGTCTGTCTGTCTGTCTGATCTATCTGTCTGTCTGTCTGTCTGTCTGTCTGTCAGGGACTGATTTGAAACAGTGCTGTGGGAAGTTGAGAATTCCTTTGCTCCAGTGTGGTGTCTGTTGGGAATGCTGAGTGAGACACGTGTGTTCCTCGTACCTGCCGGAGTGAGTGTTCAGTCAGGGTGTTCAGGAGTGCCATTCACCAGCGCAGCTCCATCCTGCAGGTGCCAAACTGGTTTTCCTCTCCTCTTTGTGTACGGGACGTATCACATGTGCTTTTAATGAGTGCAGAACCCGATCCACATCCCAAACACAACAGGCTCGGAAACACAGGCTGCATCCGTAACGGTCCCAGCATTTATGAAAATCGACTCGGTGGATTCAGGTGGAGGGGTCCATACACTGGGAGTCTACAGGGTTGGGCACACTGCCAGCTGACGTTAGGGATTTGAATGTGCGTCTCTGTGAAAGGGCACGTGGGAAAACGTTCCCGGCCCTGTGGAACAGGAACGGGTATTTCCTAATGTAATATATATGACGGTATACGTCACGTCAACCCTGAAATCCCAAAAGCTGGATATTAAAACGCTCTGGAATTCCATATGACTTCCCGAACTGAACAGGGCGGCTCTGCGTGCTGTGGGCGGTTCTCCGAGCGTGCCGAGCTGTGGTGCCGCTCCTCTCTCTGCGCTGGATGCTGTTTAGGTGGAAAGTTTGGAGGATCCAGACAGCTGTGAAATATCGGGCCGGATTCCAGACGGGGCTGAGGGTCCGCCCAGCACGGCCCCGCCGTGGCCCCGAGGCCCCCTCCCACCAGCTCCGCTCCAGAACCCATTACCCTCTCTCTCTCTCTCTCTCTCTTCCTTCACTCTATTTCCCTCTCTCCTTCACTCTCCTTCTCTCTCTCCTGCACTCTCTTTCCCTCTCTCCTTCACTCTCTTTCTCTCTCTCCTTCGCTCTCTCTCTCTCTCTTCCTTCACTCTCTCTCCCTCTCTCCTTCACTCTCTTTCCCTCTCTCCTTCACTCTCTCTCCCTCCCTCCTTCACTGTCTCCTTCACTCTCTCACTCTCTCCTTCACTCTCGCTCCCTCTCTCTCTCACTCCCTCCTTTACTCTCGCTCCCTCTCTCCTTCACTCTCTTTCTCTCTCTCCTTCGCTCTCTCTCTCTCTCTTCCTTCACTCTCTCTCCCTCTCTCCTTCACTCTCTTTCCCTCTCTCCTTCACTCTCTCTCCCTCTCTCCTTCACTCTCTTTCTCTCTCTCCTTCGCTCTCTCTCTCTCTCTTCCTTCACTCTCTCTCCCTCTCTCCTTCACTCTCTTTCCCTCTCTCCTTCACTCTCTCTCCCTCTCTCCTTCACTCTCTTTCTCTCTCTCCTTCACTCTCTATCCCTCTCTCCTTCACTCTCTATCCCTCTCTCCTTCACTCTCTCCCTCTCTCCTTTACTCTCTTTCCCTTTCTCCTTCACTCTCTATCCCTCTCTCCTTCACTCTCTCTTCCTCTCTTCTTCACTCTCTATACCTCTCTCCTTTACTCTCTATCCCTCTCTCCTTTACTCTTTCCCTCTCTCCTTCACTCTCTCTCCCTCTTTCCTTCACTCTCTCTCCCTCTTTCCTTCACTCTCTCTCCCTCTCCCCTTCACTCTCTTACCCTCTTTCTCTCTCTCCATTTACTCTCTATCCCTCTCTCCTTCACTCTTTCCCTCTCTCCTTTACTCTCTTTCCCTCTCTCCTTCACTCTCTTTTCCCTCTCTCCTTCTTTCTCTTTCCCTATCTCCTTCACTCTCTTTCTCTCTCTCCTGCACTCTCTTTCCCTCTTTCCCTCTCTCCTTCACTCTCTTTCCCTCTCTCCTTCACTCTCTTTCCCTCTCTCCTTCACTCTCTTTCCCTCTCTCCTGCACTCTCTTTCCCTCTCCCCTTCACTCTCTTTCCCTCTTTCCTTCACTCTGTTTCTTTGTTTTCTACTCTTTTATTGTTTCTCTTTTCTCTCTTTTTTCTTTCCCACTCTTGTTTTTTCTCTTTTCCATTTTTTACAATCCTTTCATCTTCTCTTTTCTCTCTCTTTCACTCTTTTCTTTTTTCTCTTTCCTCCTATTCTCTCTCTATTACACCCTTTTACTCTGTTCCTTTACTATCTCTTCCTGTCTTTCTTGTTCTTTTCCTCCATTTTCCACTAGTTTCCTTTTCATCTATTTTCCCCTCTCTCCTCTCTCTCTCTGTTTCACCCTGTCTATATTCCTCTTTCTCTCCATTTCCTCTCTCTCTTTCTCTCTTCTGTTCACTCGCCTCCTTCTCCCCTCCCTCCTTTTTTGTCTCTGTATTCTCTCTCTCTCTCTTTTGTGTATGTGTGTGTTTCTGGAACGTCGGGATTCCACAGGAGCCCTGCACATGTTGTGTTAAAGCTCCTCCCACCTTTCTGTCCTCCAGGCTGTGATCCCATTAGATGTAAATGCGGTTCCGGCGGTTAAACAGACTCTGAGTTCAGATCATGTTCATATCAGCACCCGAAACCGGACCCTCCTCACCCTCGCGCCTGGTCACGCTCATCACTACACCTACCTGAACACGGAACACGTTAGAGAATGGCTGCCTGTGTGGTCAGACCGCAAGACTGCATCACATTCAGAAGCTCACTGAGGCGTCCAACAGCAGACTGACCTGCGGTCAGCCAGAAACCAGCGGAGCACAGCTCGGTAAAACCACCTGAGCTGAACCTGATATTCACCCGGTCCTACAGCTCGCTCAGACCGAGCTGGACTACTACCTGGCGGAAGGAGCCGCTGATGTCAAAGCTCCTTTGCTTTATGGTGTTCTGTATTCTGCAGAACCGCTGTAGAACAGCTGTAGAACCCTGGAGAACCCTGGAGAACCCTGGAGAACGTGTGTGAACTCACCGCCAGCTCGTAGCTCGTAGTTACTCACCATGGTTACTCACGCTTGCTATATTGCCGTTATGGGGTTGCTATCATATTCAGCATGGTTGCCATGGTGTTTTTAATGATATTCCAGTTGGTTGCTATTGTAAGGTGGCTGCTGTGGTGTGGGGTGTTTGTAATGGACATGTATGGTTGTGATTTAGACTCCACACTACATTCATTCTTACTGGGGGGATTTAGCTCATGAAGAACAAACAACCTGGAGTTAGAACCGTGTTGATATCTAGAACACTGCAGTACGTGTGTATGTATGAGAGAAAAACATGAACAATAAGATGAACAGAAGAAGAGAAAGAATGGAAGAAGAAATGGAAGAGGAAAAAGAAGTGGAAGAAGATGAAGAGGAAAAGGAAATTGATGAAGATGAAGAAGAGGAGAAGGAAGAGGAAAGAGAAGCAAAGGAGAAGGAAAAGAGGAGAAGGGAAAAAGAGGAAAGAGATGAAGAAAAAAGGAAGAAGAAACAGAAGAGGGAGAAGAGGAA
Organism: Prochilodus magdalenae; assembly: GCA_024036415.1. Classification (NCBI taxonomy): domain Eukaryota; kingdom Metazoa; phylum Chordata; class Actinopteri; order Characiformes; family Prochilodontidae; genus Prochilodus; species Prochilodus magdalenae. The sequence goes on along the minus strand of JAMWET010003411.1, from coordinate 147,708 downwards.
GAGAAGTAGGGAGAATAAACAAGAAAAGGAAGAAGAGGAAGAAGAGAAGGAGGAAGAGGAAGAAAAAGAGGAAAAGAAAGAGCGCTCGACTAACAGACCTGGTGAATAGGAAAGTCTGAGGTCCTGAGGAGGGTATAAATACCAGGCATGAGGAGAATCTGATGTTGTGTAGAGATGTGAGAGGGAGTAGAGCAGGTCATGGGGTCAGGGGTCAGGGGTCAGCCTGGTCAGAGCCTGCAGGCCTTCGGAGGAAGGGTGGATTACAGGTGACGCGGTATAGGGAAGCCCAAAGGCCAGAGACAGGTCAACCTGCCCAGAGTGTTTATATCTCAAACACTCCAAACACTCCTCACACACCAAACACACCAACACTTCACACACGCCAAACACCAAACAAACAAAACACACCAAACACACCACACACTCCAAACACTCCACACACACTCAACACCCCACACACACAAAACACCAAACAAACAAAACACGCCAAACACTCCACACACACCAAACACTCCACACACACCAAACACACCAAACACTCCTCACACACCAAACACACCAAACACTCCACACACTCCAAACACCAAACAAACAAAACACACCAAACAATCCACACACTCCAAACACTCCACACACACTCAACACCCCACACACACAAAACACCAAACAAACAAAACACGCCAAACACTCCACACACACCAAACACTCCACACACACCAAACACTCCAAACACTCCTCACACACCAAACACACCAACACTTCACACACGCCAAACACCAAACAAACAAAACACACCAAACAATCCACACACTCCAAACACACCACATACACAAAACACCAAACAAACAAAACATACCAAACACACCACACACTCCAAACACTCCACATACACAAAACACCAAACAAACAAAACACGCCAAACACTCCACATACACCAAACACTCCTCACACACCAAACACACCCAACACCCCACACACACCAAACACCAAACAAACAAAACACACCAAACACTCCACAGACACAAAACACACCAAACACTCCATACACACCAAACACACCAAACACTCCACACACACCAAACACCGCAAACACTCCTCACACACCAAACACACCCAACAATCCACACACACCAAACACCAAACAAACAAAACACACCAAACAATCCAAACACACTCAACACCCCACACACACAAAACACCAAACAAACAAAACACGCCAAACACACCACATACACCAAACACACCCAAGACTCCACACACACCAAACACAGCAAGCACTCCTCACACACCAAACACCCAACACTCCACACACACCAAACACCAAACAAACAAAACACACCAAACAATCCAAACACACTCCACACCCAACACACACAAAACACCAAACAAACAAAACACGCCAAACATTCCACATACACAAAACACACCAAACACTCCACACACACCAAACACCCTTAAACTCCATTCATGGTGGACTCCATACATGCCAAACACACCAAACGCTCCTGAGGTCACAAATAGTCCCACACCAAACAAACAAAACACACTAAACACACCAGGTTTTCCACACACACCAAACTCATCATCAGCATTCCATACACACTCAGAAGACCCGTGTAGGTTCACTGGTGGTCTAGATAGTCGATAAAGTGTCTATATGTGTGTTCTAGACATGGAGAACCCTGGTTCCCATCACCACCACTTTAACCTCACACCAAACCCGCTCTCAGTCACTCTGTTGTGAATCTGTGGTATGTCGAAGCCCATCACCGGTACAGAACTGACAGTGTACTTGCATCTCGCTCAGGAAGGAAAGAAGCTCCGGTGCTCCAGGAGCTCCTACAAAAGACCATGCCATGCATCTTCAGGCAACTCACAGTGTGAAGCCCCCTTCAGCATGCAGTTAGCACCTGGCTAATTAATGGTGTGCAGACCTGGGTCTCTGGTTAGCTACATTAGCCTAGCAGCTAGCTAGGGAAAAACATGAAGAAACAGACATGTCTTGGCTGATTGACCACATGTGGAGCAAGTGCTGTAATCAACCAGAGCAAAAGTGAAGTGTGGCTGAACCAGCGTTCGGGTGTGCTACAGTGCTGAGCTCAGCTTGACCACACATGGAAACCTGCAGCTGGGACAGCGCTGGCAGCGGCCCAGCACGTCTGCCCACTAACGGGGGTTGGATTATGTCACAAGTGTGAGTCATACAGAAACGTCAAGACAGAAAATCCAGCTGAAGCAGCTGCTTTTGTTTCCCTGCTAAAGTTAGCGCAGCAGCCCGACACCAAGGCCCCCCTCACTCTAATCCCAGTGGCGGGCAGGAGTGAAGCTCTAGGCCATACGCAGAACCCTGCTGCTGATCTAGGATCAGTCTTCAGCATGAACGCACTAGTCAGCATACAGGGCGGACAGCCGTGTGTAGATCAGCCCCTGTTACCGTGAGGCCCATATCAGTGCTCCAGCTCTTGTACATGCTCCAGGCCGACTTCACTTCTCGTTTTTGGGGCGGTTGGAGGAGGGGACAGGGTGGGGGCTAAACGAGGGTGGGGGGAGGGTTTGTTATGAGGAAAGGAAAAAGGCTTCTATTAAAGCTGACTGTTAAACACTTCCATCGCGCCACTCCCCTCTCCGTGTGCACAAAGCAGGATGTCTACTTTGTGGGATGAGTTTTCCATAGAATTTGAATTTCATCATTCTGACATTTGTTTGAAACCATGTGACCTTCAGAAATGTCCTCTGGGTGGGTGCTTGTAGATTAGCATTAGCTCTGTGATAGCACCAATCGGAAAATAAAGAACTCCACTGATGAGTAGAGTTTACCAGGACTAGTTTCAACTCCTATGCAAATACACTGCATGGCTGTGTCTCAGTGGTGTACTACACACTAACACCGCACCGTATGTACTCTGTACTGATCTTAATAGTATGCAGGCTAGTACACACGGTATTAGCATACTGGATTGGAAGTGAGCTAGATTCAGGCAGCGTCGGCACAGGTTTATTTACACAACACAAATAAACAAGCACATTATTCCACAGGCTGCGGCCAGATTTAGGGTGAACTCATACACCATTCATATACACCATAACTCATATACACCATTTCTGGTCCGATCCTAACCACAGCCACTGGTGCATCCCCATCCGCCCCAAACATGCCCCAGACGTGAGAAGCTCCGCCCATTCCATTTCCCATTGAACAGTATTATTACCGTATTACCGACAGCATTATTAACGGGTTCTAGGTGTGCATTCGTAATGTACTAGAACCATTTAGAACCATTTCAAAATGGTTTGACATTTGTAACTCAACCTTTGAACCTTAGAACCTTTTTTTAAAAACTCAAAAATCTCAATACTCCACAATGCACACTTAGAACCTTACTCCACAAAGCACACTTAGAACGTTACTCCACAGTGCACACTTAGAACCTTATCTGAAACACTAGTTAACATTAGTAGTAGGTGCATAATGGGGACATAATTGGGACACGCCCAACATCATCTGGACAACCTGATTATGCTGTATATGCATAATGAGATGTTTCATTATGTATATATATATAAAATAATATAATACAACATAACATAACATAACATAACATAACATAACATAATACAACATAACATAATATAACAACATAACATAACATAATATAATATAATATAAAATAAAATAAAATAAAATAAAATAAAATAAAATAATACATTTAATATATATTATATATAATATAATATATAATATAATAATATATATAATATAATATAATATAATAAAAAATAAAATAAAATAAAATAAAATAAAATAAAATAATACATTTAATATATATATAATATAATATAATATAATATAATATAATATAATATAATATAATAAAAAATAAAATAAAATAAAATAAAATAAAATAAAATAAAATAAAATAAAAAAATATAATATAATATAAAATAAAATAAAATAAAATAAAATACAATAAAATAAAATAAAATAAAATAAAATAAAATAAAATAAAATAAAATAAAATAAAATAAAAAAAATATAATATAATATAATATAATGTAATATTCCTATACATCTCAGTAATAAACAGTTTCAGATATATTGACTACATGTGTGTTGCACCCAAAACAAGGTTTTCTCCTCACAAGGTAATGTGTGGCCCCCAAGGACCCCCTGTATTAGTGACCTAGCTATGGCTATCTGTCAGTAACTGCAGCACTGAACTGAATCGACTGCCCTGCGAATGAATTCACTGCATGTGATATTTGATTCCCCCTGATAGTGCCCACTGCTGCACCGCCAAAATCAGAGCTGCTCCTGACCCGAGCTGTACAGCAGCGTCCAGGATGCCGTACAAAGTCCATTTGTGCCCAGATCCTGTCTGCGGCGTGTACACCTGCGCCGCATGCCACCAGCAGCACAGCAGAAGCGACCACGCCCTCTGAACCAACAGCAAAACAGCAATGAAGCCCGTTTATAGAGCTGACGGGCGACCATGCCTGACCTCCGTGCCATTTGTGTACAGTTATAACATACTACAGCGGGCTGTGAAATAGGAGCGCCGGAGCTGCTGTACCGAGGAGAGGAGAGCTCCCACCTCCCCGGTTCCTCTTGCCATGTGTGGCACTGCGGTGCGTTGTGGATATGGAGGTGATTTGTGAAGCAGGAGTGTGTTTATACAGCTGCAGCTAAGTCATGTAAGCAGCATCCAAGTCCAAAATGCTCCGCTGTCACGGTGAGTGATGGCACTCCACAGGCACACCATCACACCCACACTGTCCTAGCCCGGGGGCCTCGGTATCATCAGGAAGCGAGTATGTCTCTCTGTCCCTTTGCTAGAAGAGAAGTGCATTTATACCAGCCGGAGCGTGCCGAAAATAGCAGCCTCCTTCCTTCCGAGCAAATATTCAGGGGAAGCTGCTTTCCTGGAGGCTTCCACGAAGGGCGGCTGAAATGTAGTACGCTACGCGACCAAGCCGGCTGACCACGAGTGACCAAATTCGTGTGACCTCAGTCAGCTGAGGCCTTTGTGGGTTATTTGAGGACAAGAGACACACCTTCCGCATAGCTGACTAGTGAACAGGGAGCTAATGCGATGACGGCAACTGCTCATTCTGGGTGCGGCTTTGTTCTGACAGTCGCAGCTCGTTTTAACCAAATTTGCATGATCACTGTTTGCCTTCAAAGAATGTGCTGCAGCTCTTTGGAAACACGGTGTGTACTGAAGGAAGCTGGCGGCTGCAGCACTGGTCCTGCTCATTTACACTGTAAAACAACAATCGAAATAAAAAACTTCAACGTGAAATAAAAGTGAAATATACTCAAGGGACAGCTGCACCCAGAAGGAGATGTGGGAGTGCGGTGCTGTTGGGTAGGAAGATAAAGGTGACCAGGATCAATAACTAATGATAAATTTAGACTGATATGATCAATATTTATTGAGCTACACATACAGAAGTCTGTCTCTCAGTATGGCGTCGGGCCGCCGTGTTTGCTAACCCAACACGCCAGACGTCTCGGTATGGAGCTGTAGAGGTTCCTAATGGAGTCCTGTGATAATCCATCCCATGCAGCTTGAACATCCTCACACGGTTCCTGCAGATGGTGCAGTAGGGGTGGAGGTGGAGGGACACCAGGTCTTCTGGACGTGTGACACTAGGCCGTTCATCTTGGTGCTGACCACGGTGCCTCCACACATGGATTCGTTGGGCGTCTCCACCAAAACTAAAGCGGGACTCGTCACTGAAGATGAGCCGCTGCCATTCTGAGTCACTCCATGACAGTCTGGTACGACACCACTGCAGTCTTTGGTGACGGTGACGTGGTGTTAAGGACAGTCGTGGTAACGGTCTGTGTGCATGTAGTCCTGAGTGGTGCAGCCGTCTGCCGATGGTGCTGCACTAACTCATGGAGACTCATGGAGGACACCACTGCTCGCTGGGTGTCCGCAACTATGGCTGTTGAGCAGGAAATTAATCAAATGGATTTCTACAATGATCGGACCTCCTCAGGTTCAGTTTTCTGACGTTACCTCGCCCTTACAGCCAGCAGCAACGTGGCCTAGCCAGTCATATTTGCATATTAGAAACAGACACAATCGGAGGACAGCTGGGAGGAAGACGATGCACTCCACTGCTGAGCTAGTTGGAAACATATGGTACCATTAAGAAGTGGCTGTGCTGCTAGTTAGTTAGCCGTGTTAGCCAACCTATGCTAACACCTTTCATTACTGGTCAGGCTGGGCGAAGAGAGAAGACATGTCAGTCCATTACTCACAGTGATCTTGTATGTATCGTCTAGGTGTGCTATTATGTGCACTGTAGGGCGGCCACACCCGACGGGAGGGGTTTTCCCTCTGGACGGTAAAGCATCACCTTGACAGGCAAGCAGCCGCAGTTCTGGGTGGAGATAAGCTTCACTGGAAGCCTCTATGCTGGCACAACAGTAAGTGTGTGTCAGGCCTGTTGGTGCATAAACATGCTCTTCTCAGGTTCTTCTAGATCAGATCCAGTGAAACTGGATCCTCCACCTCTATTTACTACAGAGAAGCAGCTTCTCAACCAGAACCAGCTGTTTCTAAAGACCCAGCTGATGTTTCGGCCACTGATATGAAAAGGTAACACATCAGATGATGTTTGGAGTGGGTTGATAAAGAGCACCTGCTCCAGAGTTGACCAGGTTTCCACCAGCTTCTGCAAAGCATCATGGGCCTCGGTGAGAGGCTGCTACGGGATACCTACTGTCTCATTGACGTGCCTCCCCTCAATCGGGAGCCAGCAAGCACCACATGAACGTGTCAGCTGTCCATTTCAGTTTATGGACCTCATAATGCCGGGGGAACTCTGGGGGCCTTCGAATCCTGATTATTTCTGGCAGCTAAGGACATGGAATTTTTGTGTTGTGCTTGTAGTTATGCTCTGTAAGTGATACTCTTATTTCACCATTAAGTTTTGGTTGGAAAGTAAAGGGTTAAAATCTTAAAAACAGCAAAAGAAAAATGTCCAATCAGTATTGTTCTTTCTGTGGTGTATAGGTATAGGTAGACTCTCTTACTGGTTAGGACTTCAGGAGCTGGACTGAAGACCTTAAACATAACATTAGCTACCTGTATAGTTAGGAAGGGACAGACAAAGCAGGTTCCGGTTAGTTGTTAGGAATGTTAAACAGTGTCAAGTCAACATTTATTTATATGCGCCTTTTATAACAGATGTGGTCACGACAGAGGCAAGATAAAAACTCCCTCAGTTCAAAAAGAAGGAACCTCGAGAGGAACCAAGACTGAAAAGGGGAACCCGTCCTCCTCGGGTCAACACCAGATAACCAGACAAGCACAGGAAAGGATTGGCGGATTAGTCTGTAGTTAAGTAGGTGGGTGATCAGATGGGTCAGCAGGACGGAGGCCAAGCTTCCACAGTGCAGGACAGCCAGGAGCTCTGTGGGGGTTAAAGGTCAGCAGTGGCTCCCAGTCAGAGCAGATGTAGCACCAGCATCAGACAGAGTGCGGCACAGGCCTCCTACAGCAGGACTGGGCAGCAGAGGTTCAGCTCAGACAGAACATGAAGAGCAGAGATCAGACAGACTGTTAGCTCTGACAGACCTGAACACACTATACGGTGTTAACAGAGAGATCAGACAGACTCACTGATACATACTTAAGCTATATATATATAACAAGACACAGATACATAAAGACATAAGGAACAACATAAGCACTTACGTCTATGATTCGGAGGTCTGCGATTAATCTAGAACAATCACAAAATGTGAAAATCACGATATTAAAAAATATAATTTTTGCAAAACTGTTATAGTATACTTATACAACACCATATGCTCAGGTTTGATAACGCTAATGCTAGCTGTGCACCCTCAGGTTGCTGTTTATGCTAGAGCACTGCCATCTAGTGGTCAGAGGTTAATACAAAATACAAAATAATGTCCATGAGTCATCCTGTTAGTGCAGCACCACTGGCAGACGGCTGCACTACGCAGGACTACATGCACACAGACCGTTACCACGACTGTCCTTAACACCACGTCACCGTCACCAAACACTGCAACAGTGTCGTACCAGACTGTCATGGAGTGACTCGGTGTGGAGGCACCGTGGTCAGCGCCAACATGAATGTTTGTTGTCACGTGTCACACGTCCAGAAGGCCTGGTATCACTCCACCTCCACCCCTACCGCACCATCTGCAGAAAATGTGTGAGGATGTTCAAGCTGCATGGGATGGATTATCACAGGACACCATTAGGAACCTCTACAGCTCCATACCGAGACGTCTGGCGTGTTGGGTTAGCAAACACGGCGGCCCGACGCCATACTGAGAGACAGACTTCTGTATGTGTAGCTCAATAAATATTGATCATATCAGTCTAAATTTATCATCAGTTATTGATCCTGGTCACCTTTATCTTCCTTCCCAACAGCAATGCAATCCCACAATTCCTTGAGTGTAGGCAATAGCATTGTATGGTGTCAGAAAGCACATAAGCAAGTTTATTAGAGATGCCGAACATCTCCACTTAGTTTGATGCATCTCTATGCTAATAGGTGGAGCATAACTCCAGAAAATGATCCATACACTGGCTAATAGACTGTAATTAGGTTAATGGATTAAATTATTAAGCAAGCTATTCTTAAATTAGCCCATAAAGCTGTCTGACGGCTCCTTCGACCCAGTGCAACCAAACCCTGTAACAAAGCACAGGCAACATAAACAAGCGTGGCGGTGTTTGGAACTAAAACGGACTCACTGGAATGCGCCTCTATTAGGAGCGACGACAGCTGAGCATGTGGCTGAGCGCACACTGACCTCAGGGTTAGCGGGGGCCAGTGCCCCAACACCGCTGGGGTCAGTACCAGCTGTGAGAGAGGTCACTTCTCTGAAAATATAGCTCACGCCCCTGTGGTCATGGTCATTCTGAGATGGTCTGAGTTCGAAGAAACCTTTCCACCCCTGTACCAAGATCTGAAGGCTTCAGACCATGCCCGGATGCACCACTTTCGGAATTACATGACATATTTATTGAGGGGATTGGACTGGTTTGGCCATTACACACTGTACATCATCAAGGTTTACCACATAATAAAGCCCAAAGGCTTATTTCCATTGTGGTCCTCCTTCAGTGTCAGTGTCAGTTCCTCCTTTTAGTCCTCCACTGGAGTACCAGTACTAAAGTATGTACCTTCTGATGTACTTAAGTATGGAGAGTACCAGTACTAAAGATGTACTGAAGTATGGAGAGTAACAGCACTAAAGTATGTAAATTCAGATGTACTTAAGTATGGAGAGTACCACCACTAAAGTATGTACCTTCAGATGTACTTAAGTATGGAGAGTAACAGTACTAAAGTATGTACCTTCAGATGTTCTTAAGTAAGGAGAGTAACAGTACTAAAGTATGTACCTTCAGATGTACTTAAGTATGGAGAGTAACAGTACTAAAGTATGTACCTTCAGATGTACTTAAGTATGGAGAGTAACAGTACTAAAGCATGTACCTTCAGATGTACTTAAGTATGGAGAGTACCAGTACTAAAGTATGTACCTTCAGATGTACTTAAGTATGGAGAGTAACAGTGCTAAAGTATGTACCTTCAGATGTACTTAAGTATGGAGAGTACCAGTACTAAAGTATGTACCTTCAGATGTACTTAAGTATGGAGAGTAACAGTACTAAAGTATGTACCTTCAGATGTACTTAAGTATGGAGAGTAACAGTGCTAAAGTATGTACCTTCAGATGTACTTAAGTATGGAGAGTAACAGTGCTAAAGTATGTACCTTCAGATGTACTTAAGTATGGAGAGTAACAGTGCTAAAGTATGTACCTTCAGATGTACTGAAGTATGGAGACTAACAAAGCTAAAGTATGTACCTTCAGATGTACTTAATAGAGAAGGATAGAGAATACCATATCCATCACCTAGCAACACATAAGAAACCACAGAATACTGAAGTCATCTCATAGCAACACTTTAGCAACCAACTGGAATACCATGTACCTCGCTAATAAATCCCCAGCAACCAGCAAACAGCAATCTAGCAACTAGTAGAGCAAACACCTGGGGTAACACAGCAACCAAGTGCACCACCTTAGCAAACACACTGACGACAAGAACACCATGGCCCACTGGCGGTGTACCTGGAGGTCTGCTGGTGCTTTGCTCTACGTGCTTTGGGTGGTCTACCAGTGGATAAGCAGAGATTTAGGCACAACTCTCTTATCGCCAAATTTTTTAAAAGACCTCTGTATTTGAACTCTGTTTGAGGAGATTAGAAAACAGTTACGCCTCGTATGAAGGACTACAGTCAGGTTGGCCTGAGGGTGGACCAGCCCTGGCACACAGTCAGCAGGAACCTTATCAAGCCAGCAGACCGATATGATATCTGATAGCATGGCAAACAGCTTAACACCACCCTAGCAAACAGCAGGGATGGCAGATCAATCACTTTTACTGTGACCTCCAGTAGGATGTCTAATAAATATCGTGTACGTACAGTAACGCTAACTGAGCTTTGGGGAAATGACAGCTGTCGAGTTTCCTATGTGTGTATGAAGTCGTAGCATCATTTTGTACATGTACCTGTAAAATAGCAGTGCTTGGATATTACTGCAACTAGCGATCCCAAACTTCGGAACGCTGGTGTACATAATCATCCGCTATTAAAGCTGGTATTCCTGATAATCTAAGGCATTACGGACCTTAGGATTTATAATACTACCACAGTAAGAGAGGACGTAGTAAACCCTCAACCCGTGAACTGATAAAGTCTCAGTCTGAGGCGGGTATCCTGCGGGAGATATGAGGGACATGGTATGAGGAGGGTCTCTGCAGAGCTTCACACGAAGCCGTTTGACTCCTTCCTGCAGCCTGCTCTGAGCTGCTTCCAGGGAGGGTTTCTTATCGTTGATGGTGTTCTCCAGAGAGGTGCCTTCAGCCTCAAACGCCTCCTGCAGCGTCTGACAGACAGTGATGAATTAGTAAGCGGTGCACTCGAGGAATGCAGCTACTGTAGGGGTTTTATGATCTGCAGAAATGAAAACCTTTGAAGAAGTAATCCTGACTAGCATGCTAGCATCTGCTAGCATCTTGACTGCTGGAGTTTGTATACTGCAGTGAGACTGAAGAGAATGGAGAGAGGAGCGGCTCCACCTTTATTAGCGTCACAGCTCCAACAGCAGCCCGTAAGTCCAGCCATGCTGTGTGATTGTATCCATGTGTGCCGGTTGGAGCAGATCATCTTAAACTGAGAGCTCCATAGTGAGGGTCAACTTTACCCTACTGAGTGTTGGTGTCCAGAGCCAGTAGGAAGTAACGTTAGCCACTAGCGTTAGCTGCAAGTAACTAGCATAGCTAGCTAAATAGTATGAGGGTGGAGCTTACTGACACAGAGGCTCATTTTATTTGGTCTATTTCCACATGGTGCTTTGGGTGGCATCTCTGTGCAAACCAGCCAATCAGAGCAGAGCTCATCTAATGATTCATGAGCTCACTAAAAAAGGGGAAACAGCTCGTTTCATTCTAGGACAAGACCATAGGGCGGAAATGGACGCAGGGTAAAACTGAATCTGGGCGGCTGAAGTTACATAACATCTTTGTAGAACATCAGAGAACCATTTAGTCACGGCATGAATGTGTTCTGCGTGTGTTGGGTCAGTGATCAACCCTGGAGCAGCTGTACTGGCAGGGCAGTCGTGGCTCTCCACTCTCTCAGTCTAGAACAGAATGCTGGAAGTGGGCTGGGTGGGGTGCTCCTGTTTATCTCTCACTTCCTCCACAGTGTGATGGAAGTGGAGGAGATTTGCATTTCTGCAGCAAGTGAATCAGATCAGCGAGGGCAGTTGCTGACAGTCCACGTGACCACGATGAGTCACTTCCTGTGGACCACACTGTCCACTTTGTTGCTCCTTCATCTCACTGCCATCCCCTTGCTCGAACTGGGAGTCCTGCTGCTGAGCTTCAGGCCAGACAATGAAGGTCAAGTAAAGGCTGGTCAGTTGTTCAGTGAGCAGGGACATGCAGAGGACTGGGCTACAGCTCATTTGCCCTGTTTGGCTAGCCTGTTTTACTTTTGCTTCTGTGGCTGAATAAATAGGAGTAGCCTGTAACTGCTGGACCAATTCAAATCCCCTTATCAGCCAAGCTTCGAGTATATTTCAATAGGCGTGCCTTTCTTTAGAAGTGATTAACGATGACTTAAATAACCAGCAGGATTCCCCGAATAAAAATCTCATCTGTTGCAGAATGCTACACAGCTGTCACACAGTACTTCCTTATACACCCATCATCAAAAGAACAGTTGCACATAGGAGGAAGTGTGGGGTGGTAATGCCATTGGCAAGGAAGATTAAGATCACCAGGTTACGGTGCTAACCCAGCATCCTAGACGTCTCGGTATGGAGCTGTGGAGGTTCCTAATGGTGTCCTGTGATAATCCATCTCATGCAGCTTGAACACCCTCGCACAGTTCCTGCAGATGGTGTGGTAGGGGTGGAGGACTTATGGAGGGTATCGCTGCTCGCTGAACGTCTGCTGAGTCACTCCACGCATGTTGGACAACTCATTGGTTCTCCATCTGTGGTTTGCGCATGTTATCCAGATCCTGCATGTCGCTAGTGTGTGCCCACATGCCGCCATGCCATACATCGATAACACCGTCCCGCTTCAAGGAGCCCCACGATGTGACCCCTCTCCAACTCTTCCAACTGCACAAACTGCTTTCGAACGACATACGTCGCTTGTAAAGGATGCTACCAACTCAACCACACAAGTGAGAATGGACTACATGCCAGACAGGACGACCTGCACTGTAAAACGTGATTCTGACTCAGCAAATTCCAACGAAAATTTTTTTTAAATAAAATAAAATAAAATACTTTCACACTGTTTCCAAATATTGTTTATGTGTATTGTGAACGTAAAGTTTGCATTATAAACTGAACTAGCTTATCAAAACTCTTACTTTCATTCATGGCACAACTTACTTTCATTCAGTTCAAATCAAGGTAGAAGCAGTCATTGGTTCAACCTGAGGCATCAGTCGTGTGTTTGGTATAAAGTAAGTAATGTTAAATACTTCTTATCACCTGAAACTGCAGTACATCAAATCCTCATGTCAGGTTACTAAGTTTGTGAGAGTGTAACTGTTGAAATACATAGACTGATTTGATTTTCCAATGGTTAGCTAGCTAGCTAAGTTACTTTAGCTCACGTTTGTCCTTCTGTTGAACTTAAACTGGAAGGTTGCCAGGTTGACAAGTTGCCAGGTGTTCAAGGTTGTGTTTCTTGGTACTCATACACCTAAACTTACTGAGAGGAGCTGTATATATCCACACTCTTCTCTGAATAAACCTATGTTTGCTAGCTGGCTGGCTAGCTAGCTAGCTAGTTCATTTAATGTGGAAGCAGGCTAGCTAGCTACCACACTTAGCTAAATGTTGGCGTGTAAACTGAATGTGTGGAGTTTGCTCACTAGCATTTACGTAGAGCCAGGGCTGGACATATATGGCCTGGAGAGGCAGTTTTGTTAGCAAACTAAGTGGCTATGCTAGAGAGCAAACTGGATGTGTGGACGAGGGCCGGGGGGCTGTTCATACCTAGTCTGGAGAGGCAGTTTTGTTAGCGAGCTATGTGGCTAAATGCTAGAGAGGAAACTAGATGTGTGGACGATGTGTGTCTGGAGAGGCGGTTTAGTTAGCGGGCTAAACAGAGTTGAGGCCTTGGTTCAGCTCTATTTGTTAAACATGATGACAGAGTAAACGTTTCCAAGCCCAGTTATTTTCACTGATATGTCTGGTTATTATTACTGCTCTGTTTATGTCACGTAACTTAGTAAAAATTGATTTTATTTATTTGGTAAGTGGGCTTATCCTTTAAGTAGTACAAAAAAAATAAGGCAGCAGTTTAAATGGATCTTTCTATGTTAGTAAAATTGAGTTAGAACAAACTTAAAGTCATAGTCCTTTATTTTGACTGTTTTGAGTTGTCTTTAATACAAAACCGGAGGACTTTCAACTTAAATACTTTGAGTTAGTGAGAAGGAAAAAATAATAAGTTGACTTAACGTATGTTTTTAGTTATACTGTGATCATTAATTTAGTGTATTTTAAGTGGCTTGGATAAGTTACATTTCGTCGCTGTCCAAAGAAAAACATGTATCTCCATTTTTGTTGATTTTTACTTTTATGCCTCATTTGATCACGAGATGCTGTTTACCATGTGGGGAGATTTAATGAAGAATGGACCAACAGAAATGGCCAAAAACTGCATTGAAAGATGTCTTGTTCCATTGACTTCCATTCAAATTGAATGAGGTTTTTGGCCTCTCCTGTAAAGTTGCCATTTTGGAGATACCTGTTTTTCTTTGGACGGTGACTAACTCAGTAAGATCGATGCAAACTGTTGCTTTGAAATTATTTGAAGTTATTTCAACACCTCATTTTTACAGTGTTATATAGTCAGTCAGGTACAGCGATAAGGCCCGTCCTTGCTTATGTCACATGCACAGCCAAATACGAAACTTGTATCATTAGCATGTCCCATGATGTCAGTCCTACCCACCAAGTTTCGCTCCTGTGGGTTGATTCCTTCTAGGTAGAACTATTTTTTTATTATAAAGGCTGTGCAATCTGTAATAACCTTTAAGCAGCAGGCTTATTTCAACAGCGATAATTTATATGTACGTTGGCGAACGAGCCAGGACGACCTGCACCACAGCAGAACGAACTGCAGAACAGCGCAGGACAAACTGTTAAAGTGACGATAACCATAATATGTACATTGGCAAACACCAGACGAACAACACGGCCCACTCCCCTTCTATCTCCACTACCCAAACATTCCCAATCCTGCTGCTAACACTCGCTTAATCCGCTCACGCGGCTGCCCTGCTAATAACCCAGCCGTTTACATTTCCACATAAATTAGTTTCTTATTCCGCTGGCCGTTAGCCCAGTCTCTCTGCAGGAGGTCATCTCCGGTCAGGGCTGCCCAGCAGAGGTCAGAACTTCCAATCAGGATGATTAGCGTAATTGACTTCAGAGGGCAGCTCGACCCTTCGGCAGAACATCAGCTCTGATATCCTGCAGCATCTGAATCAGAAGCCGCATTAATAAATCATTAAATAAATAAATAATAACTAATAAATAAGAATAATAATCTGCAATATACAGAATACAATATACAGAATGTCCTCTCAGAACGTACGCTACATAAACAGGGTACCTACAGCAGGACCGATCCGGGGTGTGACTAGGGAACCACAATGGTTTGGATTTCCACACTGATGGTTCTTTAAGGATTCTGTAGTAAATGGTTCCGTTTAGAACCCTGGGTTATATATATCTGTGTGGTGAGCAGCTCTTCAGATTGATGGGGATCGTGTTGTATATGGTTCTATACAGAACATTTTTTGAACTTGGCTCTATGCACTCGGTGGCTACAGGTCTATTTAGAACCATTAGCTGTATATGGAACCAGTTCCATGCGTAAGTGGTTCCTTGAATGATGAAACGGTTCTTCAGACTGACGGACAATGACTTAATATGGTTCCATATAGAAACTCCTAGAACGATGGTACATCAAGAGTTATCCAGTTAAGACAACGGTTCTATAAAGAACCATAAACAGGCAAAGAACCTGCATGTTCAAATTGTTTTAATGCATCTCCTTAGATTGATGGAGAATGTGTTCTATCAAGAATCGTTTTGAAAATGGTTCTAGATAGCACGAAAAGGGTTCTTTTGTTATAATAGTAGAACCCTTTAGGGTGTTACATAGAGTGTGCTGCATTTGGGTCCAAATAAAACCTAAAAAATTTCGAAATTGACTCTGTTGGTTCTTAAAGGGTTCTTTAGTGAAGACAATGGTTGTATTTAGAACCATATGTTCTATATAGAATCATCAGCATGCTAAAATGGTTCTTTCCATTGTCAAATGGTTCCTAAAATTTAGTGGAGAACGTGTTGTATATGGTTCCATACAGAACTTAGTCCAATTGGCTCTATGACCTCTTAAAATGAGTTCTTTAGTGCATAAGGGTTCTCCACAGAACCATAAACATGCTTGCTGAGCATGCTTCAGTGGTTCTTGGTATGGTGTAATTGTTTCTCCATATCGATGGGGAACGTGTTGTCTATGGTTCTCTAAGTGTTTTTAAAAGAGTTCTATACACAAAGATGGTTCTTGAAGAGTTCTACAGTTAAGACATTGGTACTATATAGAACCACAAAACGGTTCTGCTAGTACTATGATGTCTAGCTTTTAACAAATCAACTACACAGTGCAGTAGAACATTACCTTCCTGAATGGAAGAGAGAGTATTGAGATATGAGAGATTACTGCAGTACACGTTAGATGATTACAGTCTAGAACGTCTGGTTCTCTCAATAAACTTCAATAAAAACACTTTATTAAAGTAAGTTTATAACACACCAGTCCCAACAGCCTGTACCATTACAGACCTCCAGCGAGCGGTGGTGTCCTCCATGAGTCCTCCTGTTAGTGCAGCACCATCGGCAGACGGCTGCACCACGCAGGACTACATGCACACAGACCGTTACCACGACTGTCCTTAACACCACGTCACCGTCACCAAAGACTGCAGTGGTGTCGTACCAGACTGTCATGGAGTGACTCAGAATGGCAGCGGGTCATCTTCAGTGACGAGTCCCGCTTTAGTCTCGGTGGAGACGCCCAACGAATCCGTGTGTGGAGGCACCGTGGTCAGCACCAAGATGGACGGTTCGTCATCACACGTCCAGAAGACCTGGTGTCCCTCCACCTCCACCCCTACCGCACCATCTGCAGGAACTGTGTGAGGATGTTCAAGCTGCATGGGATGGATTATCACAGGACACCATTAGGAACCTCTACAGCTCCATACCGAGACGTCTGGCGTGTTGGGTTAGCGAACACGGCGGCCCGACGCCATACTGAGAGACAGACTTCTGTATGTGTAGCTCAATAAATATTGATCATATCAGTCTAAATTTATCAGCAGTTATTGATCCTGGTCACCTTCATCTTCCTTCCCAACAGAACCGCAATCCCACACCTCCTTCTGGGTGCAGCTGTTCTGTTGGCGATGGGTGTATATGGGAAGCTGTGGTAATGAGTTAGCTGAGGTGGCCAATAAACCCACCTCTGAGTGACAGTAATTACACACGCAGCTGCTTTAAGTAAACAGTTCATCTTTGTCTGGCTGATTTAGTCTTAATTTGACTGTTTGAGTGAAGTATCACCACGGCAGCAGCGCTGCTCCTCCTGAAGGAGGCCTTTCAGTGTTCCTGCCAGCAAGTCAAACCAAGCTGATCCATTCTGCGCTCTAGCGGACCGGATTTTGAGGGCCGACACTTTGTGGTTTCAGGCCTGACCCTAATCCGTTTGGCACTACAGCTCTTGACCATAAAGCTCCTACGCTGTACGCGCTCCTCCAACGCCTGGCTGCTCGACCTGCTGTTGACCAGAGTACATACTCCACTCGAGCGGAGCCGACAGAGGTCTAGCAGAGAGCACCGTCTAATCCCGCAGACATGACCGCTCACGCTCCGGAGGTTTCCTCTGCCCGCTTCCGAACAAGAGAGAGAGAGAAGGAGCAGCAGGAGAGGAGATTTAATCCACTGGCCTTCAGTAAGTGAGGCCTATTAAAGCAGAGTGCATGCAAGGGGTCCGGCTCCAGCCCCGGAGAGTCACATCACTGCACATGCGCTAGCATATCTGACTCAGCTCCTTAATTAGCCGTATTTGCTGAATCAAGTACATGAGAGAACCACAGACCATCCTCAAAAGCACTGGAGCTCAAAGATCATGAGGAAACGCTGGAGCAAGTGTCACTTCAAGCCAGACTGGTGCACACAGCGCTCGAGCTACGAGGCTAATGCAGCTAGCAGCTAATGGGAAGGTTATGACCATCCGTCAGCATAGTGCTAAGTGCATGCCTACATCATCACATACTTCAAACCGTGTACAGTTTTCCAAAAGCGTCTACATAATTCAACTTTTAGATCTAAACGTAATTCAGAGAAACTTAAAGAGTCAGAGCTGTTCACAGTGGAGGTGAAGGTAACCAGACGTCCCCCTCTAAAAGCTCCCTCACAGAAAGTTGCGCATACGCATCTGTGTTACCATCATGAACATTCCAAGATGTGAGGTGGTTCAGATGTTCTGTACAGTGGTGGTGATGGGAACCAGGGTTCTCCATGTCTAGAACACACACATAGACACTTTACTGACTATCTAACCCACCAGTGAACCTACACGTGTCTTCTGAGTGTATATGGAATGTTTATGATGAAAATCTGGAAAACCTGGAAATACTAAGTTCCTTTGTGGGACTATTTGACCTCACAGCGCCCTGCAGCATGTATCCCTCCACCATGAATGGAGTTTAAGGCTGAGATCTTCTCCACACTATCATAAACAGCGTCTCAGACATCAGGCAGCGTATTCAGAACCTCCTCATGTAGGAACTTCCTGTGAGGCAGCTTTTAGAGGGGGACGTCTGGTTACCTTCACCACTTCACTTCACTGTATGATAATTATGTTGAAATTGGCACATTTTATGGGGACCCCAGCTTAAAACACCTCAGTGTCACTGCTGGACTGAGAATCGTCCACCAACCAAAACTATCCAGCCCAGAGGGGTCCGGTGGTTGGCGTTCTGTGGGGCAGCGTCCTGTGGGGCAGCGTCCTGTGGTGCGGCGTCCTGTGCCCACCGATGATAGACTAGAGGATGACCAACACTGCACTGTGCAGCAGCAGATGAGCTATCGTCTCTGACTGTCCATCTACAAGGTGGACCAGCAAGGTAGGAGTGTCTAATAGAGTGGACAGTGAGTGGACACAGTGTCTCAACACTCCAGCAGCACTGCTGTGTCTGATCCACTCACACCAGCACCACACACACTAACACACCACCACCACAGTGTCACTGCAGTACTGAGAATGATCCACCACCCACATCATACCTGCTCTGTGGTGGTCCTGTGGGGGTCCTGCCCATTGAAGAACAGGGTAATACAGTACACAGAGAAACAGATGGACTACAGTCTGGACCTGTACACCTACAAGGGTGTTCCAGTGGGCCAACACAGTTTCCTACACTCCTTACTTGATTTATAATTACTATTAAAGTTTAATAGTTTTTGCTTTTAATTGTGATTTACATTCTTTAACATAGGCTGGGATTTAGGGTCTGATCCCATGCACAGGACCGTTTTTGGGGCAGCACTGTATGCATATCGAAGACTCGCTCCTGCTTTATTGCTGGCGCTGCTACAGGTTCTGTGGGCTGGGTTGTGAAAACCACCCAGTCAGTCTATGACTCTTATTCCCATACGTCCAAAACACTCCGTAACTCGCCCGCAGTTCAGCGGACACCCAACAGCCCAAGAGCAAACACTCCGAAAGACAAACACGCTCCCTTCCCTTCCAGCTCGGGACACAAAGGGAAACGCAAACACGTATCCCGGCCCCCTTCTCCTGATCTCGCTGGGACAGGGCCCATTTCAGGCCAGCCGTGTGGAAATAGTTTCCTTGGCAGCCTGCTGACATTTCTCTCGGAGCTTGCCCCGAGCTATTTAAGGTCACAGAGATACCTTTATGGGCGGGCACTGACTGTATACGTGCTCCGCTTTCTCCTCTCACTCTCTCAGACTCTCTAGGTGTGTCGTGTCACCTCATAGAGAAAGGGCCGCAGGTCGTGTGCCAGTTATTGGGATTGGGGTTTAATAACCAGGAGGGAGATATGTAATGCTGTGTGCGCTTATTAAAGCTTATACATGTTTAATTAAAGCATATAAATTATCTATAGCATATGAACATAAGAGATCAATTCATTAGGGATCTACAAACTGCATAAAGCTGAATACAAACCAAAAGGCATGTGTGTCCCTTCATCTGTCTCTCTCTTTGAAGCAGTGACCCCTGCAGGCCAAAGTGGTGCATTACAGGTGGATCTCATTTGAATGCTGGTGCTAAGCTTGTCCTGTATGAGATCTGAAGGGTTAAAGACGTGTGGGGGGCTCTGTGTTTTCATTACTGGAGAACTGTTTACACTCCCGCACTTTATCTTACACTGGCCGTCTGGCCTCGCTAAGCTGGGGCCGCCTCACACCTGAGGGGGCCGCGAAGGCGACGGTTATTTATATGAGGACAAGGGGACGGGGGCCGCTCCAGGCCCGTAGCGCTCCCTCTCTGTTTGGGACTGTGAAGGGTGGGGCAAACAAAGACCGTATCGGATTCCAGCATTCCACACACAGCACTCGCGTTCACAAAGGCCGCCTGCCGAAAGGAGCCTCCAAACACCTGGAGCGGCAACGGCCAAGGCCTCCACTCTCCACCTCCTGCTCTAAAAGGTCAGGGTGAGGTCATTCACAGTGTACCAAAGCCATCAGGAACATGTATATACCGATCAGCCATAATATTATGACCACCTTAATGTATGTACACTCGTTATCCGTCTTATTAGCTCCACTGACCCCCACAGGACCACCACAGTGCAGGTGTATGTGGGTGGTGGTTCATTCTCAGCACTGACACTGACGTGTGTGGTGTGTTAGTGTTCCAGGCTGTCAGCACTTCTTAGGAACCCTAGGAATGGTGCAGCTTGTGCAGGCACCAGAATGTCCGGCTGCACCGTTTAAGGTGGAACGGAAAATCTGTAAAACAAGCTGGAGAACTGGAACCTCAGCTCCCATGTCTTTAACAGGATCTGGGATCAACTTCAATCCAGCAGTCTTTACATTCCACTCCGGACAGATTCCCAAACCTCACTGGACAATATGGAGCAGCTCCGCTCAGCGTCTGACCCTGAGGAGACTGAAGAGAGGAGCAGCTCCACCTTTATTAGTGTGTGCCGGTTGGAGCAGATAATCTTAAACTAAGAGCTCCATAGTGAGGATCAACTTTAATCCACGATGTGTTGATGTCCAGATGGAGCCAGTAGTTGGTACACACTGCTCTGTAAAAACTGAAATATGCAAATTACCTCTGTTCTAATTGGACACCTTAGAAGCAATACAGACTGTCAGTGTTAATGGACCTCCTCTTCTTCTTCTACCTGGTACACATATTGTGTCTGCTCACTATTCCCACAGTACTGATATTGGCACTGTTCCAACTCTGGAATGTGCAGTCTGATCAGTAATGGTGTGCAGTCTGATCAGGAATGGTGTGCAGTCTGATCAGGAATTGCGTGCGGTCTGATCAGGAATGGTGTGCAGTCTGATCAGGAATTGCGTGCGGTCTGATCAGGAATGGTGTGCAGTCTGATTAGGAATGATGTGCGGTCTGATCAGGAATGGTGTGCAGTCTGATCAGGAATGGTGTGCGGTCTGGTCAGGAATAGTGTGCAGTCTGATCAGGAATGGTGTGCAGTCTGATTAGGAATGGTGTGCAGTCTGATCAGGAATGGTGTGCAATCTGATCAGGAATGGTGTGCATCTGATTAGGAATGATGTACAGTCTGATAAGGAATAGTGTGCAGTCTGATCAGGAATGGTGTGCGTCTTATTAGGAATAGCGTGCGGTCTGATTAGGAATGGTGTGCGTCTGGTTAGGAATGTTGTGCGGTCTGATCAGGAATGGTGCGCAGTCTGATCAGGAATGGTGTGCGGTCTGATCAGGAATGGTGCGCAGTCTGATCAGGAATGGTGTGCGTCTGATTAAGAATAGTGTGCGGTCTGATTAGGAATGGTGTGCGTCTGGTTAGGAATGGTGTGCGGTCTGATCAGGAATGGTGCGCAGTCTGATCAGGAATGGTGTGCAGTCTGATCAGGAATGGTGTGCGGTCTGATCAGGAATGGTGTGCAGTCTGATCAGGAATTGCCTGCGGTCTGATCAGGAATGGTGTGCAGTCTGATCAGGAATGGTGTGCAGTTTGATCAGGGATGATGTGCAGTCTGATCAGGAATGGTGTGCGGTCTGATCAGGAACAGTGTGCAGTCTGATCAGGAATGGTGTGCGATCTGATCAGGAATGTTGTGCGGTCTGATCAGGAACACTTACACACATACACTCAGGACAGTGTTGTTTATTCATCCCCTGTTGATTTTCAACCCCCATTCAAACTCTATTATCTGCTTTAAGCCCACACAGACATACCGACCCTCACTCCATGTCGTTTATTCATCCCTCGTTCCTCCTATAGGCTGCTATTCATTTTACCCCCATTCAAACCTACTGTCTCTTTAACCCACAGCCACCACACTGCATGTACACCCTCAGGGCAGATCCCCAATCTCTAATATACAGGCATACTGACCCCCACTCGTGTATGTGTCCTTTATTCATCCCTCGTTCATTTTCACCCCCCCAGTCAAACTCTATTGTCTCCTTTAACCCCACACAGACATACTGACCCACACTCCTCTATGTGTAGTGCATTCATCCCTCATTCCTCCAATAGAGTCCCATTCATTTTTAGCCACACCTTAGCAACTGGCTAGTCACACTTGAGCTAGTCTGTTTTTGTATTAGTGATAAAGGGGACTGAGCTCTGTCTTTCTTTTCCCCTGTGTGCTTTCGTGTGTTTGTGTGCCTGTACCGCACACACTGAGACACATATGGCGACTGAGCTGATCTCCAGTTATGAATCTCAGGAGGAGGAAGTTTGAGCCCCTGCCTCTTTCATCCTGCTGCTCGCGGTCACACTCTAAAGCATTTCCACGGCACAGCCGGAGCTGAGGATGACAGATGGCCAGCAG
>JAMWET010003411.1:87500-120000 GCA_024036415.1 Prochilodus magdalenae | reverse complement strand
TGGATCTACTTGTTTATTAAGGATCACGGGCAGAAGCACCACATGGCAGTCAGGTGACAGTACATCAGTGGCTCACATATCGATGGGGGCTCAGTGAGTAACAGACCCCGGCAGCTTTTGTAAAGGAATCATGGGAGTGGTATTACATAGACAGTTCAGTCCTACAGCTTGATCAAGACATTACCCCAGCTGGACTCCATCTTCTAGGCAGCGCTTTTTCTGATGGCACAACGCGCCTGTGTAGCACCAGACTCCGAACACAGACGTCACACGATCCTGAAGCGCTGCCTTGGTTCCCGCACATGCAGAGGAGGACGTGCTCAGATAAGCTCCCTTCAGGTTTATACATTTGGAATGAGGTGCTGTGTTTCAGAGCCCAGCGTCACACGGCCCTGTCCTTCATTGGCGCGTAACCCCGTGGATAAACCGAGCTCTGTATACTGCCTATCTCTCTTGTCCTCTTTCTCGCTCTCTCTTTTCCAAGCTGAATTTGGATTTTTTTCATCAGACCAAACTACAGTGAAGTACTTGTCTCCTCTCTCCCGTGGCTCTTTTTCTTCC
The DNA here is from genome assembly GCA_024036415.1 of Prochilodus magdalenae. Classification (NCBI taxonomy): domain Eukaryota; kingdom Metazoa; phylum Chordata; class Actinopteri; order Characiformes; family Prochilodontidae; genus Prochilodus; species Prochilodus magdalenae. The sequence continues at coordinate 119,439 of JAMWET010003411.1, read as the reverse complement.
TCCTTGGTTAATAGGTGATGATAATCTGCCTTAGCTTCCATTAACTGGTCTGTTTTTAATGACACTTTCTTTTACTAGTTTACTAGTCAGAAACCCGGGAGAAACTTTTACTTGGCTCCAGGACTAGAACCGACTGCTGTAGGCTATTACCCCCGTCAGCGCCTTATTATTTACATGTACGGCATTTAGTTGACACTTTTATCCTGAGCGATTTACAGGCTTAATCATATTACAGGTAGGCCAATGTGGTGTTAGGAGTCTTGCCCCAGGACTCTAATTGGTGTAGCACAGCATAGTCAGAACGAGAATCAAACCCCAGTCTCCCACATGGAACAGTAGCTTCCTGGTGTGTTATCCACTGCGCCACACCAACCACTGTTATTAAGTTAAGTTTCAAACATTTGAGCCAAAGCGAACTCCAGACCAGATCTCTCTCTCTCAATATTTTATTTTTAACATTTTCCAAAAGTACAACATAAAGCAAAAACGATACAAGAGTATTGTAGTTATAAATAAATAATAATAATTATCTCTCTCTGTCTCTGTCTCTCTCTGTCTCTGTCTCTCTCTGTCTCTGTCTCTCTCTCTGTCTCTCTCTCTCTCTGTCTCTCTGTCTCTCTCTCTCTCTCTCTCTCTCTCTCTCTCAACAGTGTTGAAAAAGTGTGAAATTAATAAAACACTATGGAAAGCCATGTGTTTGTTTTTGGCCTTCAGCCAAATGTTTAGGATTGGTTCTGTTTGTGGCCCAAAATGTTCCTTTTGGGGCATTCCCATGTTCCACGTGGCATCTGGACCCAGACCATCTCTTTTGGTCGGACTCAGTGTTGGCCCTGCTGTTCTTGTTTGGACCAAGCTTGGGTCTCTGAAGGTGTGGACTCTCAGGCAGAGTGTGCTGATCACACGTTATTAGAAACTCACTGGTTAATCACAGAGGGGGTGGGTCTTCTACAGCGCGCTAGTCACCAACACGCCATATAGTGCTACTGGTTACATGACTCACCCATTTGTGAGGTCACTGAGGCCAGTCACAAATCCCATCATGACCCGTTATCAGCCTTCCCTCATCCATCTTCCTCGTCTGTCTCTTTGTAGCCATCGAGGAGATCCAGCTGAAGATGGCCACTGTGAAGCACAAGATTCTCGTTTTATCAGGGAAAGGAGGCGTCGGGAAGAGCACCTTCAGTGCACACCTGGCTCACGCCCTGGCTGCTGATGACTCCAAAGAGGTAAGCTGGTGTAAAGCCTGGCACCCTACCGTACACCAACACGCTACTTACAGCACACTAACACATTACACTTACTGAGTTACCGTACACCAACACGCTACTTACAGCACACTAACACATTACACTTACTGAGTTACTGTACACCGACACGCTACTTACAGCACACTAACACATTACACTTACTGAGTTACCGTACACCAACACGCTACTTACAGCACACTAACACATCACACTTACTGAGTTACCGTACACCAACACACTACTTGCAGCACACTAACACATTACACTTACTGAGTTACCGTACACCAACACGCTACTTACAGTACACTAGCACATTACACTTACTGAGTTACCGTACACCAACACACTACTTACAGCACACTAACACATTACACTTACTGAGTTACCGTACACCAACACACTACTTGCAGTACACTAACACATTACACTTACTGAGTTACCGTACACCAACACGCTACTTACAGTACACTAACACATTACACTTACTGAGTTACCGTACACCGACACGCTACTTACAGCACACTAACACATTACACTTACTGAGTTACCGTACACCATCACTACTTACAGCACACTAACACATTACACTTACTGAGTTACCGTACACCAACACACTACTTACAGTACACTAACACATTACACTTACTGAGTTACCATACACCATCACTACTTACAGCACACTAACACATTACACTTACTGAGTTACTGTACACCGACACACTACTTACAGTACACTAACACATTACACTTACTGAGTTACTGTACACCCACACGCTACTTACAGTACACTAACACATTACACTTACTGAGTTACTGTACACCAACACGCTACTTACAGTACACTAACACATTACACTTACTGAGTTACTGTACACCAACACGCTACTTACAGCACACTAACACATTACACTTACTGAGTTACTGTACACCGACACACTACTTACAGCACACTAACACATTACACTTACTGAGTTACTGTACACCAACACACTACTTACAGTACACTAACACATTACACTTACTGAGTTACTGTACACCGACACGCTACTTACAGTACACTAACACATTACACTTACTGATTTACTGTACACCAACACACTACTTACAGCACACTAACACATTACACTTACTGAGTTACCGTACACCGACACGCTACTTACAGCACACTAACACATTACACTTACTGAGTTACCGTACACCATCACTACTTACAGCACACTAACACATTACACTTACTGAGTTACCGTACACCAACACACTACTTACAGTACACTAACACATTACACTTACTGAGTTACTGTACACCAACACGCTACTTACAGCACACTAACACATTACACTTACTGAGTTACTGTACACCGACACGCTACTTACAGCACACTAACACATTACACTTACTGAGTTACCGTACACCAACACACTACTTTCAGCACACTAACACATTACACTTACTGAGTTACTGTACACCGACACACTACTTACAGCACACTAACACATTACACTTACTGAGTTACCGTACACCAACACACTACTTACAGCACACTAACACATTACACTTACTGAGTTACTGTTCACCGACACACTACTTACAGCACACTAACACATTACACTTACTGAGTTACTGTTCACCGACACACTACTTACAGCACACTAACACATTACACTTACTGAGTTACTGTACACCGACACGCTACTTACAGCACACTAACACATTACACTTACTGAGTTACCGTACACCAACACACTACTTACAGCACACTAACACATTACACTTACTGAGTTACCGTTCACCGACACACTACTTACAGTACACTAACACATTACACTTACTGAGTTACCGTACACCGACACGCTACTTACAGCACACTAACACATTACACTTACTGAGTTACCGTACACCGACACGCTACTTACAGCACACTAACACATTACACTTACTGAGTTACTGTACACCAACACGCTACTTACAGCACACTAACACATCACACTTACTGAGTTACTGTACACCAACACGCTACTTACCGCACACTAACGCATCACACTTACTGAGTTACTGTACACCAACACACTACTTACAGTACACTAACACATTACACTTACTGAGTTACCGTACACCAACACACTACTTACAGTACACTAACACATTACACTTACTGAGTTACCGTACACCAACACACTACTTACAGTACACTAACACATTACACTTACTGAGTTACTGTACACCAACACGCTACTTACAGTACACTAACACATTACACTTACTGAGTTACTGTACACCAACACACTACTTACAGCACACTAACACATTACACTTACTGAGTTACTGTACACCAACACGCTACTTACAGTACACTAACACATTACACTTACTGAGTTACTGTACACCAACACACTACTTACAGCACACTAACACATTACACTTACTGAGTTACTGTACACCAACACACTACTTACAGTACACTAACACGTTACACTTACTGAGTTACCGTACACCAACACACTACTTACAGTACACTAACACGTTACACTTACTGAGTTACCGTACACCAACACGCTACTTACAGTACACTAACGCATTACACTTACTGAGTTACTGTACACCAACACACTACTTACAGTACACTAACACGTTACACTTACTAAGTTACTGTACACCAACACACTACTTACAGCACACTAACACATTACACTTACTGAGTTACTGTACACCAACACACTACTTACAGCACACTAACACATTACACTTACTGAGTTACGTTGCACACTAACGCTATGTTCAGCATCGTTATGTGCTCAAAGAATGAGGTCACCTGACTACCTGAACATACTAAACCTCCTGGTTATTACTGATGTTGTTATAGTGTCACCGTGTCAGTCTGTGCAGTGAGGCTGTGCAGAGACAGAGTGTGCTCAGAGTGCTGAGTTCTGAGTTCTGCGAGGAGAGTGGGCCGGGACTGCAGCTTTGCTCTCCTGTGAGGCGGAGAATCGGCCTGCGAGTGCCTTATTGATCTGGTCTCAGCTGTAATAGGGCTGTCAGCGTCCGTCTCGCGAGCTCTGTTCACTTCTTGGCAGCTCATGGGCCGGAATAATCTTTAATCCCTCCAACAATTTGAACCGCACAGCTCAGGGACTTCCACATTGTGAAGCCTGAGGTCCAGAATGCTAAGTCCTAAGCCCTGACGCAGTTCACTTCCTGTGCAGTGCTGTGTGCTGCTCCTTATGGTGCATCGCTTATTAATGAAATTGTTTAATTACATGTTTATTACACCTCCTTTATGCTTTATGCACGGTAGCAGTGCAGTGGAACAGTTTTGGGTTGTAGTGGTGCAGCACGTGTGATGTAAGATGCACTGTAGTGCACTGTAACGGTTGGGGTGGTCGTGTTACAGTGGAACCCTGTAGTTGGTGTTGGCTGCTGGTGCACTACACCTGGTATAGTGCAAATAGCCTGGCGCTAGTGCGCATCGTCACTGAGGTGGCTTCTACAGAGATCGGGTCTTCCATTCTTGGTGTTTGAGGACCCACAAGAGACTCCGCTGTTTTCGGAAGCAGCCAGTGGATGTCCATTCCACCATCTGGAGCCAGGACGGAGAAGAGTCAGTGGGAGTTCTGTCTCCATCTCGTCGCCATCACGGAATGGGTCTGGAGCTCGACGTCAGCTGTGGCTTGAAGCTCGAAGGTGCTCAAAGAAAAAATAGAAAGGAAAAAAAAAAGGCTCGAGGTACCTATCCAGTCAATCTCTTCACCCATGTACCGTAAGTTTGCGGTGAGGGGCTGTGCCATTCTTGGCTTTGTCAGTTGAGCATCAGAGAATCTGAGGAGGGCAGCTACAGGAAGCCAGTGGAGTGACGTGAGTGAACTTGGGAAGATTGAAGTCGAGCTGCTGGGTTCTGGGCCAGCCTGGTAGTCCGTAGAGGAAGACCAGCCAGGAGCGAGTTGCAGTAGTCTGGCCTTGAAGTGACCAGAGACTGGACCAGCTGCTGGGTGGTCTCCTGAGAGAGGAAAGATGCTCGTTATCCTCTCGGACTCCTGTCCACTTGCAGCCATGTAAACGCCGGAGACTATCGTCCTTGGAATTACAGGGCTAGGAATGATTTGATGTTTCCTCGGGAAGATGATGAGCTGTAGGGGAAACCTGGCTCTCCAGCAGCTCAGTGTAGACACTGTGGTCCAGAGAACCACTTCCACCTGATTAAACACCCCCAGAGCTTCAGAGGGGGCTCGGGTGTTGTCCAGGGAGCGTGTGTTTTATCCCGTACATGTTAATCCGATTTTTTTGGCCGTTTTTGGCCTTCCCGTTAGCTAGACGTAAACCCGCCCATGCTCTCCGCCACTCATTCGCACTGTGCTTGGGTTCCCCTGGTGCAGGAATGTGTGGAGTCTCCAGAAATCTTATCTGTGTCTGTTCTGTGGGACTGATGTGTTGCTTTATGGTAGCAGTCCAAGGGGAGGGAGCTGCGTCCAGCGCAAACATTGACTTTGGCTGTGCTCAGCAGTGTTTTGTGCAGGCGTGGTCTCCGGGGCGTGGTTTATGTGAAGGGGCTTTGGGGTGGGGGGCTCTCTGCTGCTGTTGTCGTTTACTGAATACCAATGGCTGAGCTGCTGGTCAAACCCGTATCCAGACGGAGCCAGTTAAATCAGCCGGTGTGGTGCGTTAAAGAGCCCATACCCGCATTAAAGAGCCCATACCCGGCATTAAAGAGCCCATACCTCGGTTAAATAGCCCATACCTGGATTAAAGAGCCCATAGCTGGATTAAAGAGCCCGTACCGGTGTTAAAGAGCCCGTACCGGTGTTAAAGAGCCCGTACCGGTGTTAAAGAGCCCGTACCTGCGTTAAAGAGCCCGTACCTGCGTTAAAGAGCCCGTACCTGCGTTAAAGAGCCCGTACCTGCGTTAAAGAGCCCATACCCGCATTAAAGAGGCCGTACCTGCGTTTTTATATATATATATATATATATATATATATGATTCTGTTTTTTTTTAGCATTGTTTCTGTTTATATTTATAAGCGTCTGTCTGTTTTAGCCTGGTGTGATTTCCACTGACTGGCTGACTCTCAGTGGTCGGCCAGGTCTTTGTCAGATAATCAGACTTGTTGGCATTCAGCCTTAAACGTGATGTGAGCAGTCGGGACTCGTCGGATTTGGACCAAGCATTTCAAGCTTTACTAGCAGTGATCAAAAACTGGAATGGCTGATTTTCCGTCCCATCAAAACAGGAAGGCATAACTCTGTGCTTGAAAGCTTTCCTGGATGAAGGAGCTGTTTTTCCTCAGGCTTTGGCAGGATTGGGATTTACCATCTACTTCATCCGGTGATGCTGGTGTGTGCTAATGTTTTCCGTGGAGCAGAGTGAAAGTGAAAGCTTACGGGGTTCCAGATGTTTGTTTTCAGGGTTTAGATTTCAGGGAGCTGTTGAAGATAACAGTGATAAATCGAAGTTGTGAGTGTCTGTGATGGGCTGCTTGTGCTCCTCCACCGTAATGAATCCATTTTACAGCATGCACCCACATACTGTCACGAACCATGTGGACGTCTGTGTCACGGCCGGGTCTAGGGTCAGGCTGTAACTGAGGGTGAGAGTGGGCCCTCTTCCCAGACCAAACAACGGATACTACTGCAGGTATTGCTATGGTGTTGCTTGGCAGTTGCTATGTTCTGAGGGTTTGTACTGAGTACGTGTTGCTGAAACTGATTGTGAGTCTGTGGGGAAAATAAGGGATGACTAAACGACACACAGAGGAGTAGGGGTCAGTATGGCTGTGGGTTAGAGTTTGGGTGTCGGCCCTGAGTGAGTTCATGCAGTTTGGTGGCTGTAGGTCAAAGGGAATGATGGAGTTGGCTGGAAATGGATGGGAGGCTATGGGAGAAGGGAGGGATGGGGCGAAGACGAGTGCAGGTTAGGCCAACATTGAATCGCTGTGCACTTCCCACCTCTTTTATTTTTAATGGGAAGAAATATGGAGTTTTTTTCTGAAAACTGTTTGCCGGATCACACAACCCTGTACAAGCACGCCATTCCCAATAATACCTACCATTCCAGAGTCGGAATGGCGTTGATATGTCGGAAAATTAGGGACTACTTAGTGGACAAACGTGTCTCAACAAAAAAAAAGAGATGACTCTAAATCGGCTAACAATAGAGGTGTGTGTTGCACGGTCGCTGAAAGCTAAGGACTTTAATCGGAATGCTGAAAACTCGGAAGCTGGAAACAAAAGGAAGCCAGAATTACTAACAGCAAACCCAAATTTCCAAAAACAGGAACCATACCAAATGGCACAAAGCCATAGCAGGCGGGAAAGGACGCTCATATGAACTTTCCAGGAGAAGACAAAACATGCTATTCCAAACCGTTTATGAGAATTCCTATTGGGTGGAATTTGAAGGAGAGCTGAGTACGGTGTTATCAATTTCTAATTCATCATTTTAATTTATTCCCTCATTCATGCTTCCACTGAGCTGCTTGTCCCGCTGGGTCCGGTAGGGTGCTGGGGTGCAGCACTCATAGAGCGGAAGGCAGGAAACCTAGGAAGCCTAGACAGGCAGCCATCCAATCACAGGGCGGACACCTACAAGGAACCCGGAGCACCCGGGAAGCACATCCAAACTCCACACAGAAAGGCCCCGGATGCCCCAGCTGGAAACCTAAGCTAGCCCTTCGTGATGTGATGCGACAGTGCTGCAGACAGTGCCACCGTGCCGCCCTTCCATCACTATTTGGATCTAAAAATCATTATCTGGGTTAAATACACTCCATGGACTCCAGGGGCCCGATGTGAGCTGGACCTGTCCATCCAGGTGATTCCTTATTAACACGTTTGCCTGGTTTTGGAACAGCTGCTGTCTGGAGGGTTGAGTGCTGGGCTCCAGGGCACAGGAACAGGGAGTTAACCCGGTGACCTCTTGGTGCACACTGACCTCTCCCAGCAAGTCTGTCACCACTTAAGATGAGGTACAGACGTTTGGTTAGCCTTAGGAGGTGAAGAATCAATATTCCACCATGAGCTGTTGACGTTAGACGTCCAGGAGCTCGGTGCGCATTGGTATGAGGGAAAGGAAGGAGCTTCCGGACAGCCCGGTGTCTCGGGAGTCTCAATGCGCCCATGGTACACGTTCCTTTAGCCTGGGATCTGAACTTTGATCTGAGCCTCTGAAGAGAAGCGTGCGATACAGTGATGCGGCTGAAAGCTGTTCCAGATTAATAACGGCAGTGGCGACTAGCGACTGCTAGCTGTAGCCGATTAGACTAATAGTGCTGGAACCAAGCTGCATTGGCTGGAAGAGCATGACCAAGACGTCCAGGCACCACCCTGGCCCTCAGATTCCCCAGCCTTCAACGGAGCATCTGTGGGACCACAGCATCAGCCGTACTGATATTTATATTCCTGTAATAATAATATTTTCTTGTCTTTGCAACATATATTCTTTTAATAATGAGATTTTGTAATTATTAAGAAATATTTTTTTGCAACATATTAAATTGTAATAAGGAGGGCTGCCCTCTAGAAGTCGACGAGTCGAATCGTCAGTCGGCGACCCTTTAAGTCGACTGACAACAGTGACCTTTTTTTCTTCTTCCGTAAAACTGAATATCGCTTACAGAAATACACAAGAACATTAGGAATGTAAAAACACATGTTAATAATTATTAAAGGGGAATAATTAATATATATGTAAGTTCTAGCTGGGCTGTGACGCATGCTTGCTGAAAAATTAAATCCACATGATGTGCGCTCGCGGTTCACCACTGAAGGAAGCTGAAGCTGTGAAGCTGAGAAACCCGGGGGGAGCGATGTCTCAGAGAAAGAGGAGGAGCTTCTGAAGAAGAGAACCCGAACACATGAAACCGAATTCTGCTCGTCATTCAGTCAGACACCCAACACTGCTCCAAACGAGGGAGCTGACTCTTGCTTAGACATAACGGCTGTTTGCGGTGAAGGAGAAGCGGAGCGGAGACGTTTGTTTTATTATACCACATTATTTTAGAACCTAAATTACAGATATGTTTGTTTATTGGTTTACAGCTGAGATTATCTTCATTTAAAGATCAGTACAGCCACTAAGACGCCTGCCTATAAACGAGAGATAATGATTCCAGAGCGGGTAATATAATAAACGGTTTCAGGTCTACTATTCTCCTTTTCATCTATAATAATTAAAATATGGACTAATCTGGTTTTATTCAGCAGGTCGTTATTTATGAGAGATGAAAGACGAAGGCTCTTCCTACTGAAGAAGCTGTTAGAGGAGAAATTATAAAGACAGGCTGTAAATACGCGCTGCTGCCCGACACTACACTCTGTAACTAAATCAGGCTCCAGTTCAGATCGATCATCATAAGCCCCGCCCCTTTAGTTCAGAAGTATGTTCCTGTGACTCTGCTCACTTTCTAAATGAGGAGATCAGATCTGAACCGTGTGCAGACTGATTTACTGAGTACTAGATAATGTACATGGAGAAAAAACACGAACGAATAGACGAACCGTCCGCCAGAATCGGGTACAGCCCTAGTAATAAGGAGTCTCTTATTTATGACCTGTTTGTCATTTTTATAGCATATTTTCATGTAATAATGGAATATTATCTATTACCCTGACACGTTGTAATTTTTATAACATCGGTTTTCATAATTACTAGTTGTGTCATTTTAATAACATTTGCTTATAATAACATAATTGACAAACTCCATCATATATATGTATATGTAGAATGCTACATATGTCAGTTATGTTATTACAACAAAATCTTATCATTATTAAAACATATGCTAGGATGGTGGAAAATATATATAATTATGTATCTGCACAAGACAGCATCTCATTATTAAAAATTATGGAATGATGGAAAAAATGTGTGGGGGTATGTGTATATATGTATGTATATATGTGTTTGTGTATATATGAGTGTGTGTATATATACATATATACGTGTGCATGTATTTTCCATCATTCAGAGTGTGTTTTGGAATGAGATGCTTTCTTGTAATTACATCGGATTATGTTGATTTTGTAACATATTTGCATGCACGATTAGGACCATATATAGACACGTACATAATGAGACATATTCATTTTACAACATACAGCGTTTTAGCAAAATGATGACCATTTTAATTTAAAATATTTTACATATTTTTACATTTTTAAAACATTTTCTCATAATTCTGACAAATTGTGTCAATTTTCTATTATATATTCTCGTAATAATGACATAATACCTCCTTTTGGGCAGCATTTTTTCCCCTAACTGTGGGAAACTTTAAGTAATAGCAACGCTGCAGGGTGTGTTTGGTTCCGCCTGGCAGCGCTGTGCCATCGTACGCTGGTTTTTGTAGGAGAGGTGGTATTGTACATGTCTGTTGTCGTTCGTTGCCGTCAAGGAGAATACCTGAACCCGCTGCTACAGAGCGGAAGGTGCGGTAACGGGTGGTGTACCTCTCTGTGTTAAGGTTTAAGAGGGAAACTTGATGAAGCTGCTGTGGACTGAGTACCGAATCACCGCGCCTCTCCTTATCTCCCTCCTCTCTCACCGCTGCTTACCCCGCGCCCGTAACAGGACTTCCTCTGGCTGGGGATCGTGTAAACATCTGCTCGGGAGTGATGGGAAAGGCATGCGGCGGGCCTACAGAGGCGTGTTATCGTGGAGGAGAAGGCGGTGTTTGGATCGTCTGCCTCACTTGTGGCTTGGAGCTCCACCTGTGAATAGATGCGCTTCCAGAGGCGTGCTTTATGTTTTCCTCCCTCGGCTGATGGCATTCCCAGCTGTGGGTGCACTGGGTTCGGGTTGGTCTGAGGCAGTTAAAAGGCATTGCTGCGTTTTTGTTCTGGTGTGCTTCGAATTTACCTGCGAACCTAAAGATGTGAATCAAAGACCTGAAAGGTCACGACCTGTCGGGCGGGTTTGAGGAGGCGTTAACTGTGATGGTGTCAGGTGAACTTTGTGTCGTGCTTGTTGGTTTTGCTGGTATTACAGCCTCGCCTGCATTACTGTGGGCGGTACAGTGGTGCAGGGGGTCGCGCTGGCCTCTCACAGTAAGAAGGGTCTGGGTTTACCAGCTAGGATTCCCAGCTGGGACATCCGAGGTCCCCTCTGCGTGAAATGTGCATGTTCGTGTGTGCGTGTGTGTGCGCATGTGTGTGTGTGTATGTTTCTGTGTGTATGTTTTTGTGTGTGTGTGTGTGTATGTGTGTATGTGTGTGTGCGTGTGTGTGTGTATGCGTGTGTGTGTGTGTGTGTGTGTGTGTGTGTGTGTATGCGTGTGTCTGTGTGTATGTATGTGTGTGTGTGTATCTGTGTGTATCTGTGTGTGTGTGTGTGTGTGTGTGTATCTGTGTGTATGTGTGTGTGTGTGTATGTGTGTGTGTATGTTTCTGTGTGTGTGTGTGTGTGTGTGTGTGTGTGTATATATGTGTATGTGTGTGTGTGTGTGTGTGTGTGTGTGTGTGTGTGTGTGTATCTGTGTATGTATGTATGTATGTGTGTGTGTGTGTGTGTGTGTGTGTGTGTGTGTGTATGTGTGTGTGTCTGACTGTGTGTGTGTGTGTGTCTGTGTGTATATGTGTGTATGTGTGTGTGTGTGTGTATGTATGTATGTGTGTGTGTGTGTGTGTGTGTGTGTATCTGTGTGTGTGTGTGTGTGTGTGTGTGTGTGTATCTGTGTATCTGTGTATGTATGTATGTATGTGTGTGTGTGTGTGTGTGTGTGTGTGTGTGTGTGTGTGTGTGTGTGTGTGTATATGTGTGTATGTGTGTGTGTCTGACTGTGCGTCTGCCTTCCGGCCCCTGTCTGCCCTGTGACGGACTGGTGGCTTGTCCAGGGTGACCCAGAAGGGCCTAAGCAGCTCAGGGTAGCGAGTGAGAGTACGTTACCGTGGTTATGATGAGAGCTTATGAAGAGATGATCTAGCACATGCACGTCCCAAAACATGAATCAGAAGCCCGCCTTCTCCACGAACCACAGACTTTCTGCGGAGAGAAGGTGACTGGTCTCTTTGTCAGGGGGCCGTTTAGTCGTCTGTGGCCATTCATACTTAAAGCGAAGCTCTCTGGATTTCATCTGACCAATTCAACCAAACCTGTTTAGTTCACGTGACAGACCTGAAGATGTTTCAAAGTGCATGGCAGTGTTGATGATCAGCTCAGACGTGTGGACCATGGAGCTCTGCTGTTTTAGCATTAGCACTGCACATAGCGGCCATTTTTTATGTAAGTGGTAAGCATTTGCTGAGAGCCCCTGAGCCACCAGGGGGCACTGTGAGTGTAGCAAACCTGCAGATGGTGTACAGTAGCAGTATAGCAGGTACTATGTGGGTGGTGGATCATTCTCAGCACTGCAGAGACATTGACGTGGTGGTGGTGTGTTAGTGTGTGTGGATCAGACACAGCAGTGCTGCTGGACACCGCAGTGCCACTGCTGGACTGAGAATCGTCCATCAATCAAAACTATACATCCAACAGTGTCCTGTGGGACGGCATCCGGTGGGCAGCGTCCTCAGGATGACCAACTAGAGGATGACCAACACTGCACTGCAGCAGCAGATGAGCTATCGTCTCTGACTGTCCATCTACAAGGTGGAGCAGCAAGGTAGGAGTGTCTAATAGAGTGGACAGTGAGTGGACACAGTGTCTCAACACTCCAGCAGCACTGCTGTGTCTGATCCACTCACACCAGCACCACCCACACTAACACACCACCACCACGTCAGTGTCACTGCAGTGCTGAGAATGATCCACCACCCACATAGTACCTGCTCTGTGGGGGTCCTGTGGGGGTCCTGACCTTTGAAGAACAGGGTAATACAGTACACAGAGAAACAGGTGGACTACAGTCTGGACCTGTACACCTACAGAGTGTCCTGTACGGTCAGTGGGGCTCATAAGATGGACACTACCCCCGGCCACGCAAAACCCATGCGGGCCGCGCGCCCCCCCAGTCAGTAATCATAGCGTGCCAGCCTTTAATAGCGAGCCGTCAGTGTTGCAATAAACCTGAAGCTGTCGGGCTTGATAGTTCTCTGTATGGCCTGCTGAGCTTGCCTCACATCCTGGCTTGCCAAAGCGATGCTATCTCTTCACCTGTGCTCTCCCTTTCTCCCCCACCCTCTCTCTCTCTGCCCGAGTTGTTATTGTTCGCTGGTTTTCCTCTTTGTGGCTGACTCTGTGGGTAAGTTAGGCACTCTAGCTCTGTTATCTCTGGTGCACACATGCGCTTCTACTCCCACGGCTCGCACCTGCGCGCTTCTCACCATCCACCACATCAGGCCACCCCTCATACCTCAGAGGCTGAAACCGATGCGGCTTCCTCTTTGACATGTGTAGCACTGTAGCCTGGAACGCTTTCCCCTTTGTTCTGACTCTGTGTCAGCTCTGAACGCCGCTCTGCTATCGCTCTCGGGCCCCGGGGTTCGTTACAGTCGGAGCCTTTGTGGGGGCTGCGGAGGGCAATTAAAGATTCCATTCTGTCAGGGGAAAAGATTTATGCACAGAGGTGAAAGTGCACCAGAGCGTAGAAGCGCTGTGACTGAGAGATCGTAGAGAGAATGAATCTGCAGTCTTACGTAAGAAATGAGTCAGGGGTCCGGCGGTGGGCTCTTCGTTTCAAGTCCTCTGTGTTTGCTCTGTAGATTGCTGCCATCATGTGGCAGCTTTGCTGTATTGCGTCTTGCATGTTGTCATACACATTTACTAGGGCCTTCGTGATTGTTTACATAAATACTGAATATAAATATGGGCACAAAAATATATATATATATCTTGAAAATGATAAAGTTTAAACACACTTTACTTATAATACACATCCAGTGAGCCAGACATCAGTCCATTCATCAGGTAATTTACTTTTTTTTTTTTTACATTTATTTTTTTTCAACAACCTATTAACAACACACACACACACACACACAAATACACAATTATCATAAATAGATATTAGATTTTGAATATATGGCATATTGCAGATTTGTCCTCCCCTGATATATGGATGTGATAATACACTCATCGCATAAAAATGGTGGAGGTTTAAGGTAGTAGTGCCCTTAGGCTCCTGCAGATGGCGCTGCTGCACGAGGATGATGGGCTATAAACCCCTGCGGGGGGTGAGTGACGGGATCCATAGATTGGGAAGAGGTGCTACAGTGCAGGGAATGTCTCGTTCCAGGTGTGGAAAATGGCTCCAGAGCAGATGTTAATGATTGGCTAAAAGGAGGGACTGCATGTGGGCGTGGCCAAAGACCATAGTGTGAAGGAAGTAGCTGAATCTGCAGGTGTATGGAATCGTACGGTCATACGGGTCTACCAGCAGTGGATACAATCCCAGTCTACAGGGAATTCTCCTCGGAACTGTGCCAGGGAAGGGGTCCACCAAATCTGGACCACCTGACCAGTTCTTTAATGTGAGAGAGTCTGAACACTGATGTGGCTACATCCAGAACCTCGTCCAGTACATGCCCAGTCCAGTCCCAGCTGTTACTGGTGCTGGTGGAGGGGTTACACGGTGTTAGGTATGTTTCATTTACAGTGTATAATGCTTTCCCTTCCTCGTTCCAGGTTGCTCTGCTGGACATAGACATTTGTGGACCATCGATCCCTAAAATAATGGGGCTGGAGGGAGAGCAGGTATGCAGCACACTTCACAGCACTCTGACACACAGAGTGAGGGAGAGCGGGTTTGGTGTGAGGTGTGTACAGAGTGAGGGAGAGAGGGTTTGGTGTGAGGTGTGTACAGAGTGAGTGAGAGAGGGTTTGGTGTGAGGTGTGTACAGAGTGAGGGAGAGAGGGTTTGGTGTGAGGTGTGTACAGAGTGAGTGAGAGCGGGTTTGGTGTGAGGTGTGTACAGAGTGAGTGAGAGAGGGTTTGGTGTGAGGTGTGTACAGAGTGAGGGAGAGAGGGTTTGGTGTGAGGTGTGTGTATGTGCAGAGTGAGTGAAGAGAGGGTTTTGGTGTGAGGTGGTACAGAGTGAGGGAGAGTCCGGGTTTGGTGTGTGGTGTGTGTACAGAGTGAGTGAGAGCAGGGTTTGGTGTGAGGTGTGTACAGAGTGAGGGAGAGAAGGGTTTGGTGTGGAGGTGTGTGTACAGAGTGAGTGAGAGCGGGTTTGGTGTGAGGTGTGTGTAGAGCGAGTGAGGGAGGGTTTGGTGTGTGGGTGTGTACTTAGTGTGGGAGAGTGGTGTTTGGTGTGAGGTGTGTACAGAGTGAGGGAGAGCGGGTTTGGTGTGAGGTGTGTACAGAGTGAGGGAGAGAGGGTTTGGTGTGAGGTGTGTACAGAGTGAGGGAGAGAGGGTTTGGTGTGAGGTGTGTACAGAGTGAGGGAGAGAGGGTTTGGTGTGAGGTGTGTACAGAGTGAGTGAGAGAGGGTTTGGTGTGAGGTGTGCACAGAGTGAGGGAGAGAGGGTTTGGTGTGAGGTGTGTACAGAGTGAGTGAGAGAGGGTTTGGTGTGAGGTGTGCACAGAGTGAGGGAGAGAGGGTTTGGTGTGAGGTGTGTACAGAGTGAGTGAGAGAGGGTTTGGTGTGAGGTGTGTACAGAGTGAGTGAGAGAGGGTTTGGTGTGAGGTGTGTACAGAGCGAGCGAGAGCGGGTTTAGCTCTCTTGTGTTTTGCTGGTTACACACGTCCAGTGTTGGGTCCTGCTTCCTTCGAGACGCGGGTTTCCTCGGTGTTGCGTGTGCGGGACTTTTCCCTCCCTGCTTTCAGTTCCGCCTCGCTGGGTCAGGACTCTGTACGGCTTTGTGAGTAATACTGGCTGCTGAAAGTGAAAAGTGCTGTGCAGATGAGTAAACTGAGACGCTCGTGTGCTTTAACCGCTGACTGTGTGCTGTGACGGGGCATTTAGAGGCAGTGACTTCGTCCCGTTTACCTCATTTAAACTTCAAGTGTCAATAGAAGATTTAAGAGACAAACATACAAAAAATAAGAAATCATGAAGGGGGCAAACACTTTTTCACACCACTGGCATGAACCTGTAGTATCATGGTACGGGGGTTACGATTCAGTATGTGAAGCCATGTGTCATAATATACACAAACACCACCATGTGTGTAGGTTTGCTAATGCTAATGTTAGCCTTGCATCTGTACTCTCCTGTAGGTTGGAGATGGAGAGTGGAACAGTGAGGAACACTGCCATCTAGTGGTCAAGGGTTTAAACGCAACCCAAACTGACCCTCTGTCTACCACTGGCCTTTGACTCTAAGCTTAGAAATATGGATGCCGTGCTTTTGAGAATCGATACAGCATCTGAAAACTCACTATATCAATATTCCTTATTTTCTTACACCCCCGTGACATACCTACGTCCTGTCGTCCTCACCTACACGGGGGTCGCGAGTGATGTTTACTTTAGCCACTAACAAATTCTGTTTCTATTAGCTCATATAAGCTCCCTGGATTAAAACGGAGCCCCCCTCGGCAAGGGTGGTTTGATTGCATGGAAACGGAATCTTTGGATGAGGAGACTGTAAATGTGAACCACAGCGTCTACCTGTTGCTCTTACCGAGGAGCTCGACATTCCTATCCCTATATTCCAAGATGACAGTTCCGCTGGTCCACAAAATCCCCTGATTCAGATCCACTGGGAGGCCTGTGGAAACTACCTGGAACTACCAGTAAACCCCAGGGAAGGCCTCCACCACCTGGACCCACTGTGTGATTCTTTGAGTGTTGATGTGGCTACATCCAGAACCTTGTCCAGTGCATGCCCAGCTGTTACTGGAGCTGGTGGAGGGATTACACACGCATACTGGGATACTGTATATGCGCCTGGAGAAGCTGCTCGGCTGATCTCGCTTCTCATTCACTCCCTTCTGAGTTAGTCAGACAGGAAGCGTTTGGATATTGAACTCCTTACTTTCTCAGGCTGTGGCTGGTGTGCTGAGTTTAGCCTGGAGATTCTGTTCCTCTTTTCTGATGCAGTGTGTCCTGGTTTGACATGTACTGTCGAAATCTTAATTATATATATATATATATATATATATATATATATATATATATATATATATATACACCCACATATACACACACACACACACACACACACACACACACATAATGTTAATATAAATGTTCACTTAAATGTTTCAGATCATTAAAGAAATTTAAATATGACTCAAAGACGACACAAGTAAACACAGAATGCAGTTTTAAATGGAGGTTTTTATTATTAAGGGAAATAAAAATCGCCGGACATTCACAGGATCTTTTGGTAGACAGCGGAATTCATGGTTCCATTGATCACAGCAAGTCCTCCAGGTCCTGAAGCAGGAAACGGCGCTCTTGGGGTAATTTTGGTCCGCCGGCCACTCCTGGGAAGGTTCACCACTGTTCCACGTTTTCACCATTTGTGGATAATGCTCTCCCTGTGGTTTGCTGACGTCCCAAAACTTTAGAAATGGCTCTATAACCTTTCCCAGGCTGACAGATCTCAGTGACTTTCTCTCTCGTTTGTTCCTGAACTTCTCTGGATCGTGGCCTGATGTCTAGCTTTGGAGTATCTGTTGGTCTACTCCACTCAGTCAGGCAGGTCCTATTTAAGGGATGTCCTGATTGAGAACAGGTGTGGCAGTAATCAGGCCTGGGTGCAGCTAGAGAAACTCAGATGTTAAGTTTTAACTGGGGCGCAAACACTTTTTCACACAGGGCCCTGCAGGTTTGGATTTTTTTCTCCCTAAATAATAAAAACCTCCGTTTAAAAACTGTGTTTTGTGTTTACTTGTTTTGTCTTTGACTAATGTTTACATTTGTTGGTGATCTGAAACCTTGAAGAGACAAACATGCAAAAAAATAAGAAATCATGAAGGGGGGCAAACACTTTTTCACACCACAGCCGTGGCCGGATTCAGTGCATGCTTTCTGGGGGCAGTCGTGGGGTGGAGGTTAGGGATCCAGCCTCGTGACTGGAGGGTCGCCGGCTCGATTCCAGTAACGGTTGACTGAGGTGCCCCTGAGCAAGGCCCCCGACTGCTCCCAGGGCACCGTGGATAGGGCTGCCCACCGCTGCGGGCGAGTGTGCTCACTGCCCCCTAGTGTGTGTGTGTGTGTGGGTGATTCACAGATGGGTTAAATGTGGAAGGGAAGTTCCTCTGTGTGTAAAAGCACAAAGCTCTCCACTCAGGACGACAGGCCTCACCGAGGTTCCTCTAACCTGGCCCTCTGTTTCTCCGTGCAGGTTCATCAGAGCGGCTCCGGCTGGTCTCCTGTGGTGAGGATCTGCACGCTTGTCCTGTCAGACCTACAGGGGCTGGACGGTTACAGGCGCTCTGTTGTTTCACTGGTGTAAAAACCCAAGCGTTTGATGTTGTGGTGGACTGGGCTGAAATATTCAGGTCAAAAAAAAAGTTTTTTTTAACTGGTCATGTGACTGCAGTTTACTTTCTAGAGTTTGGGGGCTTTTTTGGGGCGGGGCTGGAACTCAGTAGTGTCTGATGTTCTTTGTGGCAGGAAGTTGAAAATGTTGCAGACGTTGCGGGGTGTGATTTACGGGGGTTTCAGGTTAGAAGAGCCCATGAGGACGTTACAGTAGATTCCTAATATAACCCAGTCGATATTTCAGGCCTGGTTATGAACAGAAACGGAAACCACACGGCTTCATCATTTATCCGTCGCATCATCACATCATCGTTTATAGTTTGTACTTTGGCATAAATGGAAACCCCCCCAGATTAGAGTAGTTCAGAGTGGGTTTCTTGTGAAAAGATTCAGATGTTCTGTACAGTGGTGGTGATGGGAGCCAGGGTTCTCCATGTCTAGAACACACATATAGACACTTTATCGATTATCTAACCCACCAGTGAACCTCCACGTGTCTTCTGAGTGTGTATGGAATGTTGATGATGAAAATCTGGAAAACCTGGAAATACTAAGTTCCTTTGGGGGACTATTTGACCTCACAGCGCCCTGCAGCATGTATCCCTCCACCATGAATGGAGTTTAAGGCTGAGATCTTCTCCACACTATCATAAACAGCGTCTCAGACATCAGGCAGCGTATTCAGAACCACCTCATGTAGGAACTTCCTGTGAGGGAGCTTTTAGAGGGGGACGTCTGGTTACCTTCACCACCACTGGGATCAGGTCTGGCTTTATCTAGAACGGAGCGTTTCACACCGAACCCACTCTGAACGACTTTGTTTGCGTGTTCACCTTCTGAAAAGGTCAGTGGCGTAACAACGAGTAACACTGTACCTGACCCCTGCTTGATATTGACACGTGGTCCGTGAGTGTACCTGGTCACCTGTGTGTAAGCTACAGCTACACATTCCCTACCGAGACCCACCACTACACATCGTAATACTCAGTTATCAAACTGGAAAATAAAAAGGCTTGTCCTGATGGCTGAATATTGACAAGTATATCAAACACCGTGATGTTTACCGTACTGCCCAGCCCTACGTCCATCCCTGAGCCCACTCAGCTATAATACAGATAGACGAAGGCAGAACAGCTCATCAGTTTAACAGTGCTCCATGCTCTCCTGTGTCCTGCGCTGATGGTTACTCTTCTCTGTAGTATGTAGAGGACAACCTGGCGGTCATGTCCATCGGCTTCCTGCTCGGCAGCCCTGACGACGCGGTCATCTGGAGGGGCCCGAAGAAGAATGGTGTGTATTGATTCCATTGTGGGCTCTGCACAGTGTTCATGAATAGGAAGCTTGTCAGCTACTGAGTTACTGTGAGATAATAATAATAATAATAATAATAATAATAATAATAATAATAATAATAATAATCAAATGTTGGTTTCTTTATCTGTACGCCGGCGTTGTTGTTGTTCCTTCTCCCGTTCATTTCTGTATATGTTGTTCCTTCGTCTGTCATTTCTTTGTCTGTACGCTGATGCTGTTCCTTTGCCCGTCATTTCTTTGTCTGTACGCTGACGTTGTTCCTTCGTCTGTCATTTCTTTGACTGTACGCTGACGTTGTTCCTTCGTCTGTCATTTCTTTGACTGTACGCTGACGTTGTTCCTTCGTCTGTTATTTCTTTGTCTGTACGCTGACGTTGTTCCTTCGTCTGTCATTTCTTTGTCTGTACGCTGACGCTGTTCCTTCGTCTGTCATTTCTTTGTCTGTACGCTGACGTTGTTCCTTCGTCTGTCATTTCTTTGACTGTACGCTGACGTTGTTCCTTCGTCTGTTATTTCTTTGTCTGTACGCTGACGTTGTTCCTTCGTCTGTCATTTCTTTGTCTGTACGCTGACGCTGTTCCTTCGTCTGTCATTTCTTTGTCTGTACGCTGACGTTGTTCCTTCCTCTGTTATTTCTTTGCCTGTACGCTGACGTTGTTCCTTCGACTGTCATTTCTTTGACTGTACGCTGACGTTGTTCCTTCATCTGTCATTTCTTTGCCTGTGTGCTGACGCTGTTCCTTTCGTCTGTCATTTCTTTGTCTGTACGCTGACGCTGTTCCTTCGTCTGTCATTTTTTTGACTGTACGCTGACGCTGTTCCTTCGTCTGTTATTTCTTTGTCTGTACGCTGACGTTGTTCCTTCGTCTGTTATTTCTTTGTCTGTACGCTGACGCTGTTCCTTTCGTCTGTCATTTCTTTGTCTGTACGCTGACGCTGTTCCTTCGTCTGTCATTTCTTTGTCTGTACGCTGACGTTGTTCCTTCGTCTGTCATTTCTTTGTCTGTACGCTGACGTTGTTCCTTCGTCTGTCATTTCTTTGTCTGTACGCTGACGTTGTTCCTTCGTCTGTCACTTCTTTGTCTGTACGCTGACGCTGTTCCTTCATCTGTCATTTCTTTGTCTGTACGCTGACGTTGTTCCTTCCTCTGTTATTTCTTTGCCTGTACGCTGACGTTGTTCCTTCGTCTGTCATTTCTTTGTCTGTACGCTGACGTTGTTCCTTCGTCTGTTATTTCTTTGCCTGTACGCTGACGTTGTTCCTTCGTCTGTCATTTCTTTGACTGTACGCTGACGTTGTTCCTTCGTCTGTCATTTCTTTGTCTGTACGCTGACGTTGTTCCTTCGTCTGTCATTTCTTTGCCTGTACGCTGATGCTGTTCCTTCGTCTGTCATTTCTTTGTCTGTACGCTGACGTTGTTCCTTTCATCTGTCATTTCTTTGACTGTACGCTGACGTTGTTCCTTTCGTCTGTCATTTCTTTGTCTGTACGCTGACGTTGTTCCTTCGTCTGTCATTTCTTTGTCTGTACGCTGACGTTGTTCCTTCGTCTGTCATTTCTTTGTCTGTACGCTGACGTTGTTCCTTCGTCTGTCATTTCTTTGTCTGTACGCTGACGTTGTTCCTTCGTCTGTCACTTCTTTGTCTGTACGCTGACGTTGTTCCTTCCTCTGTTATTTCTTTGCCTGTACGCTGACGTTGTTCCTTCGTCTGTCATTTCTTTGTCTGTACGCTGACGTTGTTCCTTCGTCTGTTATTTCTTTGCCTGTACGCTGACGTTGTTCCTTCGTCTGTCATTTCTTTGACTGTACGCTGACGTTGTTCCTTCGTCTGTCATTTCTTTGTCTGTACGCTGACGTTGTTCCTTCGTCTGTCATTTCTTTGACTGTACGCTGACGCTGTTCCTTCGTCTGTCATTTCTTTGTCTGTACGCTGACGTTGTTCCTTCGTCTGTTATTTCTTTGCCTGTACGCTGACGTTGTTCCTTCGTCTGTCATTTCTTTGACTGTACGCTGACGTTGTTCCTTCGTCTGTCATTTCTTTGTCTGTACGCTGACGTTGTTCCTTCGTCTGTCATTTCCTTGTCTGTACTCTGACGCTGTTCCTTCGTCTGTCATTGCTTTGTCTGTACGCTGACGTTGTTCCTTCGTCTGTCAGTTCTTTGTCTGTACGCTGACGTTGTTCCTTCGCCTGTCATTTCTTTGTCTGTACGCTGACGTTGTTCCTTCGTCTGTCATTTCTCTGTCTGTACGCTGACGTTGTTCCTTCGTCTGTCATTTCTTTTTACTGTGTGCTGACGCTGTTCCTTCGCCTGTCATTTCTTTGTCTGTACGCTGACGCTGTTCCTTCGTCTGTCATTTCTTTGACTGTTCGCTGACGTTGTTCCTTCGCCTGTCATTTCTTTGACTGTACGCTGACGCTGTTCCTTCGTCTGTCATTTCTTTGACTGTTCGCTGACGTTGTTCCTTCGCCTGTCATTTCTTTGTCTGTACGCTGACGCTGTTCCTTCGTCTGTCATTTCTTTTTACTGTGTGCTGACGCTGTTCCTTCGCCTGTCATTTCTTTGTCTGTACGCTGACGTTGTTCCTTCGTCTGTCATTTCTCTGTCTGTACGCTGACGTTGTTCCTTCGTCTGTCATTTCTTTTTACTGTGTGCTGACGCTGTTCCTTCGCCTGTCATTTCTTTGACTGTTCGCTGACGTTGTTCCTTCGCCTGTCATTTCTTTGACTGTACGCTGACGCTGTTCCTTCGTCTGTCATTTCTTTGCCTGTACGCTGATGCTGTTCCTTCGTCTGTCATTTCTTTGCCTGTGTGCTGACGCTGTTCCTTCGTCTGTCATTTTTTTGACTGTACGCTGACGCTGTTCCTTCGTCTGTTATTTCTTTGTCTGTACGCTGACGTTGTTCCTTCGTCTGTTATTTCTTTGTCTGTACGCTGACGCTGTTCCTTTCGTCTGTCATTTCTTTGTCTGTACGCTGACGCTGTTCCTTCGTCTGTCATTTCTTTGTCTGTACGCTGACGTTGTTCCTTCGTCTGTCATTTCTTTGTCTGTACGCTGACGTTGTTCCTTCGTCTGTCACTTCTTTGTCTGTACGCTGACGCTGTTCCTTCGTCTGTCATTTCTTTGTCTGTACGCTGACGTTGTTCCTTCGTCTGTCATTTCTTTGTCTGTACGCTGACGTTGTTCCTTCGTCTGTCATTTCTTTGTCTGTACGCTGACGTTGTTCCTTCGTCTGTCATTTCTTTGTCTGTACGCTGACGTTGTTCCTTCCTCTGTTATTTCTTTGCCTGTACGCTGACGTTGTTCCTTCGTCTGTCATTTCTTTGTCTGTACGCTGACGTTGTTCCTTCGTCTGTTATTTCTTTGCCTGTACGCTGACGCTGTTCCTTCGTCTGTCTTTTCGTCTGTACGCTGACGTTGTTCCTTTTGTCTGTCATTTCTTTGTCTGTACGCTGACGTTGTTCCTTCGTCTGTCATTTCTTTGTCTGTACGCTGACGTTGTTCCTTCGTCTGTCATTTCTTTGTCTGTACGCTGACGTTGTTCCTTCGTCTGTCATTTCTTTGTCTGTACGCTGACGTTGTTCCTTCGTCTGTCATTTCTTTGTCTGTACGCTGACGCTGTTCCTTCGTCTGTCATTTCTTTGACTGTACGCTGATGCTGTTCCTTCTTCGTCTGTTATTTCTTTGACTGTACGCTGATGCTGTTCCTTCTTCGTCTGTTATTTCTTTGACTGTACGCTGACGTTGTTCCTTCGTCTGTCATTTCTTTGACTGTACGCTGACGTTGTTCCTTCGTCTGTCATTTCTTTGTCTGTACGCTGACGTTGTTCCTTCGTCTGTTATTTCTTTGCCTGTACGCTGACGTTGTTCCTTCGTCTGTCATTTCTTTGTCTGTACGCTGACGTTGTTCCTTTGTCTGTTATTTCTTTGCCTGTACGCTGACGTTGTTCCTTCGTCTGTCATTTCTTTGCCTGTACGCTGACGTTGTTCCTTCGTCTGTCACTTCTTTGTCTGTACGCTGACGCTGTTCCTTCGTCTGTCATTTCTTTGTCTGTACGCTGACGTTGTTCCTTCGTCTGTCATTTCTTTGACTGTACGCTGACGCTGTTCCTTCGTCTGTCATTTTTTTGACTGTACGCTGACGCTGTTCCTTCGTCTGTCATTTCTTTGTCTGTACGCTGACGTTGTTCCTTCGTCTGTCACTTCTTTGTCTGTACGCTGACGCTGTTCCTTCGTCTGTCATTTCTTTGTCTGTACGCTGACGTTGTTCCTTCGTCTGTCATTTCTTTGTCTGTACGCTGACGTTGTTCCTTCGTCTGTCACTTCTTTGTCTGTATGCTGACGCTGTTCCTTCGTCTGTCATTTCTTTGACTGTACGCTGACGTTGTTCCTTCCTCTGTTATTTCTTTGCCTGTACGCTGACGTTGTTCCTTCGTCTGTCATTTCTTTGTCTGTACGCTGACGCTGTTCCTTCGTCTGTCATTTCTTTGACTGTACGCTGACGTTGTTCTTCGTCTGTCATTTCTTTGTCTGTACGCTGATGCTGTTCCTTCGTCTGTCATTTCTTTGTCTGTACGCTGACGCTGTTCCTTCCTCTGTTATTTCTTTGCCTGTACGCTGACGTTGTTCCTTCGTCTGTCATTTCTTTGTCTGTACGCTGACGTTGTTCCTTCGTCTGTTATTTCTTTGCCTGTACGCTGACGTTGTTCCTTCGTCTGTCATTTCTTTGCCTGTACGCTGATGCTGTTCCTTCGTCTGTCATTTCTTTGACTGTACGCTGACGTTGTTCCTTTCGTCTGTCATTTCTTTGTCTGTACGCTGACGTTGTTCCTTCGTTGTCCGACGTTGTTCCTTCTCCCCACTAGTCCTTCATAGTTCAGCAGCTGTTACTAGAAGAACTGTTAAACTGCCTATGGCAAGTGAGCTAGCAGTCAGCCAACATGGGATTCCCCAAGAACCCCCAGTGGGAATTCCACCCCGACTATATAGAACCTCGTACAAAACATTCTACGACAGTCTCAAGAACCATTCCACCATGCAGAGAACCATTTAAGCATGCAAGCACTGTTCATGGTTCTACGTAAAAGCCCTGTCTTTACTGAAGAGTCTCTGGAGAACCCTGTTTTATTTATTTAAAGGGAGAACATAGAAATCACTGCTTCCCTTTGACATGGTTTTGAATGCCTTGCCTCTGACTCTCTCTAAAGGCAGGCCCAGTGTTACACCACTGAGCCTTCACCTACATCTGAAAGATTCTTAGTAGGTCTTTGGGGGGGAATAGTTCAGTTCTCGCTTCTGCACAAAAACACAGTGCCACATTTAGATTAGTTTCACTTCCTCTGGACCTGTGTACAAAACATCGCTGTCTGATAATCTACCCTAATCATCTGTAGCGCTTGTGGCTGCACGGAGGAAGAGAGGCAGGGGGCATGTAGTTCCCGTTCAGCCTGGACCACTTGCCTCCGCTGCTTTCCATCTGTCATACCATGAGCCACTCGGAATTTATTTACACAGTTCTGTATTTACACAGGGCCATAAAGCAAGGCTGTCCTGTGAGTGGCACGGTGGTAAACAGCACCCGGCAGCCTCAGAAACGTCGGCCCAGGTTATGAAATCAAGGTCACTACTCTGCCGCGCCGCAGGGTCTGTGAAATGAAGCGCATGTACTTATTTGGCAGTGGACCACCGCGTCTCAGATATCAGGCGTATTCAGAACCACCTCATGTAGGAACTTTCTGTTAGGGAGCTTTTAGAGGGGGACGTCTGGTTACCTTCACCACCACTGTGAACAGGTCTGGAGCGTTTCACACCAGGCCGCTGTGAACAGCCTTTGATTGACGGATTCGTGAATTTGAGATTTTGAGAGGTGGAGTTCCCCTGCTCATGTTTACCCGGCTGTTTCAGGAAAGCTAAACAGTCACAGAGCTGTAATGAGGAGGGCGTGTTTGGCAAGAATGTGTGGAGGAGGGAAGGTCACTGCGAGTATGTGTACACCGTGTTTTGGAGAGTGAGTATTGGAGTGGAGTTGGAATGAGGACGCCCAGTGAGATTAACCATGTCTGCATGTTCCCACCAGTGAGTGCATATATCACACATACCGTCAGTGAGTGGGCTGGCATCCCGGCACAGTGGGTAGTGCTGTCTCCTCACAGCAAGGAGGGCGGCGTTCATGACTCCACCATAAGAAAGAGACTGAGCAACAATGGCCTGCATGGCAGAGTGCCAAGAGGAAAACCACTGCTGAGCCAAAAGGAGATTAAGGCTCGTCTCACATGTGCCAGAAAACATCTTGACGATCCCCAAGACTTTTGGGGAAATACTCTGTGGACTGACGTGACAAAGGTTGAGCTTTTTGGAAGGTGTGTGTCCCATTACATCTGGCGTAAAAGTAACACCGCATTTCAGAAAAGAACATCATCCCTACAGGGAAGTATGGTGGTGGTAGTGTGGTGGTCTGGGGCTGTTCTGCTGCTTCAGGACCTGGAAGACTTGCTGTGATGAATGGAACCATGAATTCCGCTGTTTACCAGAAGATGCTGAAGGAGAATCTGTTTGTGACCAAGCTGAAATGAACTTGGGTTCTGCAGCAGGACAATGATCCAAAACACACCAGCAGGTCCACCTCTAAATGGCTTGTCACAAGCCCAGGGACCAATGGTACACTGAGTCATACCCACAAAAACAGTCTAGGGTTTTAATTAGGATCCTGCCCCTGACTGTGACAAAGACACACTGCCCACTATGTGTTGCACTTTGTCGTGGCAGATGAACCCTACGTAGAGGTGTGTGCCTAACTGGTTGGACCCAATGAGAGACCAACTCACCTGTCCGGGCTCTCGAATCACCTTGAGGGGTGCAGCTCAGTCCATGAGCCCGTGGCCAGCCAGCTCAAGCTCCGTTCATGGTAGCGTTCAGGTTTTTATCATTTGATGGGAAGGGTGTCCACCAAAGGAAGAAGAGAGAGAGTCCCAAGCGCAATCCTCGACGCCCTAAAGTTTCCCGCCGTTGCTCCAGCCGCCATTTCCGGCAGTTTATAAGACCCCAGTGATTGGCGCCCCCATGTGGTCCAATGTGAGAATCAGTATCCGGCCCTAGACACTAACTTTCCCTAACAGGCTGTAGAAAAACGAAGAGAAGACTTTGGAGTGGCCTAGTCAAAGTCCTGACCTGAATCCTTTTGAGATGCTGTGGCATGACCTTAAAACGGCGGTTCATGCTGGAAAGCCCTCCAATGTGGCGGAATTCCAACAATTCTGCAAAGACGAGTGGGCCAGGATTCCTCCACGGCGCTGTGAAAGACTCATTGCGAGTTAGCGCAAACGCTTGATTGCAGTGGTTGCTGCTAAGGGTGGCCCAACCGGTCATTAGGTTTAGAGGGCAAACACTTTTTCACACCACTGTATATATGAAGTACACATTTTTTGACTTTGTACATGATAAGTCAATGGGTGTCTGTCATATACAGTATATATCATATGTACAGTCAATGAAAGCATCATACATATGTGTAGTGAATGAGAGTATATACCATGTGTTATATATACAGTTAATGGAGATCTGGCTAGAGCGTTTACAGTTTGCTTGCATGATGTATCGTGCCTGCTGTCTGTGTCCAGGCATGATAAAGCAGTTCCTGAGGGACGTAGACTGGGGTGAGCTAGACTACCTCATCGTAGACACGCCGCCGGGCACTTCAGACGAGCACCTGTCTGTAGTGCAGTACCTCAGTGGAGCTGGAATCGACGGAGCCGTCATCATCACCACACCGCAGGTAACCTCATAAACATGTACAGCCACAGATCATCTAAAACCCCTTCCTGTGGGGGCTTTGATGTCTGGGTGAAGGGGAGAACAGTTCTCATACAATATATCATCTACACTTTCGTTGCTGTCTGAAAGAAAAACTTGTATCTCCAAAGTGACTACTTTACAGGAGAGGCCAAAACCCGATTTAATTCTAATGGAGGTCAATGGAACCAGACGTCTTACCCAGTGAGCTTTGGGCCATTTCTGGCGGTCCATTCATCATGACATTCACACACAGTGTAAACGGCAGCTCATGTGATCAAATGATACATAAAAATAAAAATCGTCAAAAATGGAGATACATGTGTTATTTACAGTATCTCACAAAAGCAAGTACACCCCTCAGATTTCTGTGGATATTTTATTCTGTCTTTTATGGGACACTGGAGATACGACACTGTGATACGACACTGGAGATACGACACTGTGATACGATGTACAGTGTTCAGTGTACAGCCTGTATAACAGTGTAAATTTGCTGTGCCCTCAACACATCTCAACACCCAGCCATTAACGTCTAAACCGCTGGCGGTGAGGGTGAGCACACCCCTGAGTGGAAATGTCCAGATTGAGGCTATAGAGCCTCTATACTGTGCCCACTGTTATTTCCAGAACTGCCTGAACCCTCCTGGGCATGGAGCTCACTAGAGCTTCACAGGTTACCCCTGGAATCCTCCTCCACCCCTCCACGACGACATCACGGAGCTTGGGCTCCTCCACCTTCCCTTTGAGGATGCCCCACAGATGCTCCGTAGGGTTTTGGTCTGGAGACATGGTTGGCCTCGTACCCCCAGTTTCTTTAGCAGGGCAGTGGTGGTCTCGGAGGTGAGTTGGGGTGGTTATGGTGTTGAGTTTCCGAAGGGAGTTTCCGAATGTTTCGGTAGGTCACAGCACATGTTGGCATTCATGGTTACCTCGATGAACTGTGGCTCCCCACAGCTTGCACCACTCATACAGCCCCACACCACGACACACCCACCACCGTGGTTGACTGTAGGCAAGACACACTCGTCTTTGTGTTCCTCACCTGGTTGCCCTCACACACGCTTGACACCATCTGAACCAAATGTCTCCCGATGCCGGGCCGAGTGTCTCCCGTTGCCGGGCCGAGTGTCTCCCGTTGCCGGGCCGAGTGTCTCCCGTTGCGGGTGTTAACCGGGCCACAGATTGTCTTACATGATCGCAAGAGTGTCTCCCGTTGCCGGGCCGAGTCTCTCCCGATGCCGGCCGAGTGTCTCCCGTTGCCGGGCCGAGTCTCTCCCGATGCCGGCCGAGTGTCTCCCGATGCCGGCCGGGTGTCTCCCTGTTGCAGGCCGAGTCTCTCCCGATGCCGGGCCGAGTGTCTCCCTGTTGCCGGCCGAGTGTCTCCCGATGCCGGCCGAGTGTCTCCCGATGCCGGCCGGGTGTCTCCCTGTTGCAGGCCGAGTGTCTCCCGATGCCGGGCCGAGTGTCTCCCTGTTGCCGGCCGAGTGTCTCCCGATGCCGGGCCGAGTGTCTCCCGATGCCGGGCCGAGTGTCTCCCTGTTGCCGGCCGAGTGTCTCCCGATGCCGGGCCGAGTGTCTCCCTGTTGCCGGCCGAGTGTCTCCCTGTTGCCGGCCGAGTGTCTCCCTGTTGCAGGCCGAGTGTCTCCCGATGCCGGGCCGAGTGTCTCCCTGTTGCCGGCCGAGTGTCTCCCTGTTGCCGGCCGAGTGTCTCCCTGTTGCCGGCCGAGTGTCTCCCTGTTGCAGGCCGAGTGTCTCCCTGTTGCAGGCCGAGTGTCTCCCTGTTGCAGGCCGAGTGTCTCCCGTTGCAGGCCGAGTGTCTCCCTGTTGCCGGCCGAGTGTCTCCCTGTTGCAGGCCGAGTGTCTCCCTGTTGCAGACCGAGTGTCTCCCTGTTGCAGGGCCGAGTGTCCTCCCTGTTGCAGGCCGCCTGTCTCCCTGTTGCAGGCCGAGTGTCTCCCTGTTGCCGGCCGAGTGTCTCCCTGTTGCAGGCCGAGTGTCTCCCTGTTGCAGGCCGAGTGTCTCCCTGTTGCCGGCCGAGTGTCTCCCTGTTGCCGGCCGAGTGTCTCCCTGTTGCCGGCCGAGTGTCTCCCTGTTGCAGGCCGAGTGTCTCCCTGTTGCAGGCCGAGTGTCTCCCTGTTGCCGGCCGAGTGTCTCCCTGTTGCAGGCCGAGTGTCTCCCTGTTTTGCAACCGAGTGTCTCCCTGTTGCAGGCCGAGTGTCTCCCTGTTGCAGGCCCGAGTGTCTCCCTGTTGCAGGCCGAGTGCTCCCTGTTGCAGGCGCCGAGTGTCTCCCTGTTGCAGGCAGGGATGTGTCTCCCGTTGCAGGCAGAGTGTCTCCCTGTTGCAGGCAGAGTGTCTCCCTGTTGCCGGCATAGTGTCTCCCTGTTGCCAGGCCCCGTTGCAGGCAGAGTGTCTCCCTGTTGCAGGCCGAGTGTCTCCCTGTTGCAGGCCGAGTGTCTCCCTGTTGCAGGCCGAGTGTCTCCCTGTTGCAGGCCGAGTGTCTCCCTGTTGCAGGCAGAGTGTCTCCCTGTTGCAGGCAGAGTGTCTCCCGTTGCAGGCCGAGTGTCTCCCTGTTGCAGGCCGAGTGTCTCCCTGTTGCAGGCCGAGTGTCTCCCTGTTGCAGGCCGAGTGTCTCCCTGTTGCAGGCCGAGTGTCTCCCTGTTGCAGGCCGAGTGTCTCCCGTTGCAGGCCGAGTGTCTCCCTGTTGCAGGCCGAGTGTCTCCCCGTTGCAGGCCGAGTGTCTCCCCGTTGCCGGCCGAGTGTCTCCCCGTTGCCGGCCGAGTGTCTCCCCGTTGCAGGCCGAGTGTCTCCCTGTTGCCGGCCGATTGTCTCAGCGTCTTCGCATTTCAGCCTCACTGGTATTCCAACCTTCCCATCTCGACGTTGCTTAAAAACTCTTTTTGCTGAGTTTGCTCACACCTGATTAAAAGGTACAGAGCGGAGCTGCGACCCCTAACAACCACCTGGAAGACCTGGCAGACCCACTGACAGCACAGCCCCCCTTCAGATAAACAGCCTTACAGAGCCAGTATGTTTGGCCGTACATGCTCACACCTGCCAGCACTGAAACAACACAGGCGAGTTTCCTCTTGAGGCGTTCACAGGACCATGACCGCCCTGCTGTTCTGCCGTTCTCTCCAGGGCCTGTGTTTAAAGAACCCACATGGCTGTGCAGCAGGCAGCTGGGGAATCGAGTTTGCGGAGGTTCCCGTTTGCGGTGTTTGCTCTGCTTATGAAACTGCTGTAGTGGGGGTGTAGCATTCTGCTGAGCTGTGTGTTTATTAGACCGAGGTCTTTGAAAGCTGGCTGAGCGTTTTCATCGCAGCCCTAAGAACCGGACTAGTTCCTCTTCCAGCGGGTTCAGCTGTTCATTTATCTGTTGCAGAACCGTTTGGTCCTGCAATGCAACCGCCTCTTTTATTGGGCAACAGTCGTCTAGAGACGTGTGTTATTGTTGCTTTTGCTTTCAACTGCATGTTCAAAAACGAGAACAGGCCCAAACAGGAGCCGTAGTGGTGGTGGGTTATGATCTACCTTAGCTAGAACCTCCATTAGAACCGCAGTTAGGGATTTATTGATCACTTGAAGAACCTAATTTGCCTACTAAGCTGCTTTGATGGTTGTTCAGGTGTTCTTAGCGGATATGAGATGATTTACTCCCAGGCAGTGACACAAATATACACATTTACATAGAACCATTTATAGAACCCGATGCAAAATAGCGTAGTGAAACCAAACCAGAGTAGCTTTATCACTCTGTGGAAAAATAACAACTAGCTACGCATGAACACTGCGGTACTAGTGCTAGAGGTAGAACCACGCTTTTACAGAAGATGGTTCTTCAATGGTTCCTTAGTCATATAGAACCATGATCACGCAGAACTGGATGTTTGCAGGGAGAAACAGTTCTACCGTTTGTAACAATAGAAGAACCCTACTTTTGGTGCTGGATAGAACCATTCTTCATTAATCTCAAGAACAACGTAAACATGAAAACGGTCCATGGTTCATCCCTTCATTCCTTTATCCATCTCCTACACTGTTCCTTCATCCTTTCATTCATCTACAAACCAACACTGTTCCTTCATCCCT
Source organism: Prochilodus magdalenae (assembly GCA_024036415.1). Taxonomy (NCBI): domain Eukaryota; kingdom Metazoa; phylum Chordata; class Actinopteri; order Characiformes; family Prochilodontidae; genus Prochilodus; species Prochilodus magdalenae. The sequence continues at coordinate 87,700 of JAMWET010003411.1, read as the reverse complement.
TCATTCCTTTATCTATAAACATACACTGTTCCTTCATCCCTTCATTCCTTTATCTATAAACATACACTGTTCCTTCATCCCTTCATTCCTTTATCTATAAACATACACTGTTCCTTCATCCCTTCATTCCTGTAACCGCCACCAACACTGTTCCTTCATTCCTTTATCTATAAACCAACACTGTTCCTTCATCCCTTCAT
>JAMWET010003411.1:77500-82500 GCA_024036415.1 Prochilodus magdalenae | reverse complement strand
GTGGAACAACCAGTAACACTCCGGGGAAGGTGTCCACCAAATCTGGACATTGATGGACATTGATGTGGCTACATCCAGATCCTTGTCCAGTACATGCCCAGTCCGATCCCAGCTGTTACTGGAGCTTGTGGAGGGAGTGCATGCTACTGGGGACGTTGTCCATGGAGCTTATATAAGCTTGGCGTGACACTGGGCACAGCCCTACATAAATGTCCATTGTTGCTGATTCCACTAGGCCTCTCACGCTGCAAAGGTGGACTTTATGATCAGAGTTGGCTGGAGTGGCCTTTATGACGGGTGACGCCTGCGGGGATAAGCGTTTACAGCATAGACCGTTCTGTAGGGTTATGTCAACTGTCATCACAAGCCTATATAAGCTAACTGGACCACATACCCAACAGCATGTGCTCCCTCCACCAGCACCAGTAACAGCTGGGACTGGATCGGGCATGTCCTGGCCAAGGTTCTGGATGTAGCCATATCAGTGTTCAGACACTCTCACATCAAAGACTTGGTCAGTTGGTCCAGATTTGGTGGACGCCTTCCTTTGGCGTCATGTAGGCACCCTACGGTAAAGTACACCCAACCTCATTGTGGTACTGTACGAAGAGAAACTAGGAGATCCATAATACGAGGACACAAACCTTCTTTCCTGTCAATTTGGACCGGTCCTATTGGTCCAGTCGCCATGACGATGACAACCATCGTGTTGCAATAATGTCCGACAGTGATAATTGGGAAAATGGACGCACTGCTCAGTTCCGTACCTCACTTTTATGGACGCAGGTTTGCAGAGCGGTAGCTTTCCTGGGATCCTAACGCTCAGGTGGCCGTGAGCGGCGTTTTAGGAAGCACGGCGTTCCGCTGTTCTCGTAAGGGAGGGGTTTAACCAGGCAGCAGTAGACTGGGAATGGGTAGCTTCCGCACGCAGTCTGCTGGAAGCGCGTCCCAGACCACTGATTTCAGGAGGACTAGAGGTGATTTCTCGGGACCACTCCGGGTCTCAGAGGCAGCTTCCACACTTCACCAAACAAGCTGGACTCGCAGACCACACAGTCCTGGGTCCGGGGTAAAGCTCTAGTGTTAAACCTTCCCAGGAAAACGTGCAGTTCAGCTTCCGGACTGCAGAGCCCTGTGTGGTGATGTTCTGCTACATACGCCGGTGTTTACAGCCCCCTGTGGCTGTGAGTGGTACTGTCACTGTGTTGGGGAATGCTTTGTTGCCATCTGATCTGATCCATGTATGATAATACGGAATACCATCCAACATCAAATCCTATGAGCTCGTTTTAAAGGGGAATTCCTCCAGTGGTTTGTTTGTTTACTAAGATTGGTGTAAAACTCTCTGTTTGTCGTTTACAGTGGTGCTGAAGGTAACCAGACGTCCCCCTCTAAAAACTCCCTCACAGAAAGCTCCTACATGAAATGGTTAATGGTTTATCGCTGAGTGTGCCCGGGTGTTGCGAAGGAATTGTTTTATGACCCATTCTTTGTTTATGGTGGAGGGATACATGCTGCAGGGTGTGGTGAGGCAAAAAAATAGTCCCTAAAGGAGTATCTATTATATTATTTAATATTTATTTTCAGATTAAGGAATTTTGCCATCTATAAAACTCTGAATGACTCTGCTTACATCCGAAAGGGGAATTCCCCGTACGTTGTTTGAAATCCCTCCATAATTCAGTGTTTGAGGTGTAAACAGAGAGATTAATAGTGGCTGAAGCGGTTCTGATGTTTGTTCTCCATGTCTACAGACACTTCATCGACTACCTAATCCACCAGTGAACCTACACGTGTCTTCTGAGTGTATATGGAATGCTGATGATGAAAATCTGGAAAACCTGGAAATACTAAGTTCCTTTGGGGGACTATTTGACCTCACAGCGCCCTGCAGCATGTATCCCTCCACCATGAATGGAGTTTAAGGCTGAGATCTTCTCCACACTATCATAAACAGCGTCTCAGACATCAGGCAGCGTATTCAGAACCACCTCCTGTAGGAACTTCCTGTGAGGGAGCTTTTAGAGGGGGACGTCTGGTTACCTTCACCACCACTGTGGACAGTTCTTACGTTCTCTAGAGAGGAGTGTTTCACTCCAGACCTCTCTGAATGACTGAGGATCAACAGCTCAGGTCCTGATTGATCCATAGCTATGTTCAGTATGACTTGTTCACTCTGAGGCTGTTAACCTTTAGCCAGCTAAAGTCTCACTCCAGGCAAGAGGAACCTGCATGGTGCAGCCTGTCAGCCATAAACACCGCCCTCGATCTCGGCTTTCCATCTCCATTTTCTTGATTAACATCAACTTCCCTCTCTCCTCTGACAGAATACCTCCCAGATCTTTCCTCCAACCACAGGAGGAGCCCAGAGGATGTGCGAGGAGCTCGGGCTGACACTGCTGGGCAAAGTGCCTCTGGATCCGCGGATAGGTACGGGAGAAACCCCTCACCTTACTACTGTTCTGTTGCTGTGGCTCAGGTAAGGGCCTGTATCATGGAAAACGGAGCCGGACTCGGGTGTAACACATAGGCATTACTGGAATTTCAATGTAACATTCCAAACATTCCATATCTGTTAACTAAAGAAAGCCCTGCCCACTTACACTGAGACTGTATTTCAAGAGAGAGGCACAGCCAATCAGATTTCAGGGCTCATTTGCATACATCAGGCTGCTGTACACAAGGATATGCACACCAGAGGGAGCACAGTTTTCTTTGGAATTTTTCGGAATGGTTTGTGTCGTTATGTAAACCGGACATCCATCCTCTAAAAGCTTGCCCCGTCTCTATTTTTGCCCACCAAGTCCTCTCCCAGTTTTGGAGAGATCAGTGTCCGGAATGTCCTAATGGGGTATGGTGTGCTGGTTTTTGGGAAAGCCAGTTCATTTTTTTTCCCATGAAGACTGAATGCCGTGGAAAAGGTACGACCATCTACTGTGTCTCTGCTCAACAGGCAGATGCCATTTCACTCACGCTGTCTCAGGGCAGGAACCCTGGGAATACAACGACCTCATCTGTTTGTCTTTTTCCACTTCCCATCCCTTCCATAAACTCGCATCCCTCCCATGAACTTGCAATCGGCTGGCAACAGGCCTAGGCTGTGCAATCCCTCCGCGGTTCCTCCAGGAATTACACTGTTCCAGGTTCCTCTTTAGCCCAGTTTGTTTGGGAAACACAGATGCTCCATCATTGCAGCTGTCCTCATGCCGGCCTATCAGCCGTCGTGCCAGTGTGGGACAGGAATGCAGCGAGCTTGGAAAGCGATCCTGGAGAAGCGAATGGACTGGTGTGGTATGTTATACCACATGACCCTGCAGTAAAACTGCGAGCCCTTTAAACCTCACACAGACGCTCCTGCAGGGTTCGTGGGGCTAAGGTTAAGACATCATGCCTTCATCTTGCCTAACCCGGCCTGCTGGCATGCGTGGTATTCCCCGCTCTGTGCTGGTGCGAGAACACTTCCTCCTCAGTGGTTTTCCAGCTCTGTGGATCAGCAGTTCTTTCAGATGCAGCGAAAGCTGTGTAAGACGTGTGTTACACACGCAGGCCGATAGCTTTTCTCAGATTACTTGGAATGTGAGAGGAACGCTGCTGCCGGCAGGGCCTACTTCCCTCATGCTGACTCTTCTGCATTCTGCGCTTCTGTGTTTTGTTTTGAAGGGAGAAGCTGCGACGAGGGAAAGTCGTTCCTGAATGAAGTACCAGACTCTCCCGCCGCTGCGGTCTATCGGACAGTAGTGCAGAGTAAGACCTTATTCCAACCTAGACGCTCACTTCCGCATGCTCCGCGTCAAGGGTCGCGTCAGGTCACGGCAGAACAGGAAACACACAGTCAATACAACACAACACTCTCTCTCCTCCTTTCTCCCCTCTTCCTCTCCCTCTGTCTCTCTCTCTCTCTCTCTCTCTCTCTCACTCTCCCTTTCTCTTCTCTATTTCTATCTGCTCTCTCCTCTTGTCTCTGTCTGTCTGTCACTCTCCTCTATTTTTGTCTGCTCTCTTCTTTTCTCTTTCCGTCTGTCTGTCTCTCTGTGTCTCTGCTTCTCTCTCCTCCTCTCTCTCTCTCTCTCTCTCTCTCTCACTCTGTCTGTCTCTCTCTGTCTCTGCTTCTCTCTCTCTCTCCCTATGCCTGTCTGTCTCTCTGTCTCTGCTTCTCTCTCTCTCTCCCTATGCCTGTCTGTCTCTCTGTCTCCGCTTCTCTCTCCTCTATTTCTATCTGCTCTCTCCTCTTCTCTCTCCCTCCCTGTGTCTGCCTCTGACTCTCTTTCTTTTCAGTTCCATGTCTTTCTCTCCTCCATCACTATCTGCTTTTTCCTGTCGGTCTGTTTCTCTCACTCTCTCTTCTTCTATTTCTCTCTGTCCCCCTCTCTGTTATCCATCCTTTTTATGTTCTCTCTCTCTCTCTCTCTCTCTCTCTCTATCAATCAATCTAGCTGTATTGGCATGACAGTGTGTGGTACAGTATTGCCAAAGCATTACAACAATAACAATAATAGTGACAAAATAACCTACATATAAAACAGAGTTATAATCAACACCCTAACTGTTTATGACCATGAATAGAATTATGATTCAGTTTGGACGCCAATCATTTTGTGTACAGACACATATTTATCTATACATATACAGTATATACACACATGCATAGATACACTCAGATGGGGTGTTACCCACTGTCTCTCAGGCGGTGACATGCAGTCACATATTTAGCAGTGAGGGGGCGCTGTGTCCCTCCCCGAGAATTATTCGTAATTTTTCGATTTGGGTTAGTTTTTCAAATTTGGGATGATTTTTTGAAATCTGTCTGTGTAAATTTCCCGCGTTAGTCGGAATCTCTTACAGTGCAGTATAAAGTGCATCTCTGTCTCGACCTCACCTGTCTTACAGGGACCACACCTCCTCTCCTCTCTGGGCAGCCAGGACTGTCTATACCTGCCCCTCTCTGTGGCCAGGCTGTGGTCACTGAGTCTGTACTTGGTCAGGATCTGTCTCTGCTCAGG
>JAMWET010003411.1:60000-72500 GCA_024036415.1 Prochilodus magdalenae | reverse complement strand
GAGCAGGCCTGAACCTCGGTTTATAGAAAATAGCTTGAACTGTAGTTGCGATATTAATCAGTCAAAACTCTATTAAATGTTTTCCCAAAGTCCTTCAGCCCCCATGTCACATGAGGTTTTTGCGAAAGCGGTAATTAACTACGGTTTCCGTAGTGATTTGGCTGTTCTGGCTGTTCACACACGGTCATGTGGTTCTGTGAAAAGCTGTGGATGTTTTGCATGTGTTGATTATATGGTGTTAAGTCGCCACCGTTATCACCCCTTTAATCACCCCGAGAGAACCTCCCTCTACACAGCCCCGGCTCGGGTTAACGGTTGAGGGACTTCCAAAGCCTGGGCTGTGTTTCCACGGGAGGAGACATGTGCCTGGAAAATCCACCCTAACCGCACAGCTGCACTTCCGGGCGGGACTCAGTAGACCAGACCAGGGCCTAGAAACAGCAGCTGGTTAGTCACGGTGTTCTCGTCTCACACCCAAACACAGTGAGTGAGAGTGAGAGAGGCCTGTCGCCGTGGAAATCACCCAGGATACGGCTTTAGAGGCTCGGGCTGTTCCACATGACACCCCTGCTACTTCTCCACCTATTCAGAATATCTAGAACATTACATCTCCAGTAATACATTATCTCATCTGTTAGTGTTAAGTAGTGCTAAACACCAACAGCTATCTAGAACATTAAATCTCTAGTAATGTTACCTCAGCTGTTAGTGTTAAGTAGCGCTAAGCACTCAGAGCTGTCTAGAACATTACTTCTCTAGTAATATATTGCCGTAGCTGTTAGTGTTAAGTAGCGCTAAACACCCAAAGCGGTCTAGAACATTACATCTCTAGTAATATGTTACCTCAGTCTTTAGTGTTAAGTAGCGCTAAACACCAACAGGTATCTAGAACATTGCATCTCTAGTAATATATTGCCTTAGCTGTTAATGTTAAGTAGCGCTAAACACCCAGAGCTATATGGAACATTACATCTATAGTAATATGTTACCTCAGCTGTTAGTGTTAAGTAGCACTAAACACCAACAGGTATCTAGAACATTACATCTCTAGTAATATGTTACCTCAGTCATTAGTGTTAAGTAGCGCTAAACAACAAGAGCTGTCTAGAATATTACATCTCCAATAATATATTGCCTCAGCCGTTAGTGTTAAGTAGCACTAAAGACTGACAGCTATCTAGAACATTAAATCTCTAGTAATATATTGCCTTAGCTGTTAGTGTTTAGTAGCACTAAACACCCAGAGCTGTCTAGAACATTACATCTCTAGTAATATGTTACCTCAGCCGTTAGGGTTAAGTAGCGCTAAACACCAACAACTATCTAGAACATTACATATCTAGTAATATGTTACCTCAACCGTTAATGTTGAGTAGCGCTAAACACCCAGAGCTATTTAGAACATTACATCTCTAGTAATATGTTACCTCAGCCGTTAATGTTAAGTAGCACTAAACACCAACAGGTATCTAGATCATTACATCTCTAGTAATGTTACCTCAGCTGTTAGTGGTGAGTAGCGCTAAAAACCAAGAGCTATCTAGAATATTACATCTTCAGTAATATATTACCCCAGCCATTAGTGGTAAGTAGCGCTAAGCACAGAGAGCTATCTAGAACATTACATCTCTAGTAATATGTTACCTCAGCCGTTAGTGTTAAGTAGCACTAAACACCAACAGGTATCTAGAACATTACATAGGATATTACATCTCCAGTAATATAATACCTCAGCCGTTAGTGTTAAGTATTGCTTAACACCAAGAACTACCTGAACCTTACATCTCCAGTAATATGTATCTATCTAGAATATCTATCTAGAACCTTACATCTCCAGTAATATATTGCCTCACCTGTGAGTGTTAAGTAGTGCTAGTAGTTCGAGCTTGCAGTGAGAGACATGCGGATGGACGGACAGATGGTGTTTTATGGTGGATGCTGTGTAGCAGTTAGCCTGTTAGCTGTTAGCGAATCTTTCATGTAGTGTTCCACACTGTGTCCTGGTTCTGATGTAGCGGCTCAGCAGATAGAAACAGATGGAGCCCATAACCACATCTGTACACATGTCTCACATGTCCCCGCGGTGGAACAGAGACGCAGATGTGTACAGATGTGTTTACTGAAAGCGTGTGCTGAGCTTCTAGTAAAGGCTTAGAAGCAAATTACAGAACGAGGCCTCAGGCCGCTCCGCTAACGGACCAGCCCGTCCACTGCTGGACTCTACAGGAACCTTTGGAGCAGGTTCCACTGGTTCTAGTGCTGTAATGCTAAAATGTTTATTGGATTTTAATTCTTCTAGAAACGAACGATGGACCACAGGCCGTATTGGAGCAGCTTTCATTTTTTTCATCTCTCTTTCATCTTTTATTTTTTCCCGTAGTCGGTGAAGACAAAAACACAGGGCAGAAAGGAGGACAATGTCCACATCCAGTATCTTATCTGTTTCTTGATTTATCGTCTTATCTCTGTTTGCTCTCTTAAAAAGATGGCTCCTCAGGGTTTCTCGTAAAAGACGCCTAAACGGCTCTTTACATGGTGAACGGGTTCTGCAGATTGATGTGTATATGGTTCTGTATAGCACCAATAAATCTCAGTTTTGCAACCACATAACTTTTTTCTCAATAGAACCAGCTACAATATTCCCACGGGGCATGGGGTGAAAAAAAAATAATAATAAAGGTATTCCAGATATGGAATGTCAGGGAATATCAGGCAATCTTTTTTTTTTTTCATCAAATCATGGAATATCAGGAATTTTTTTTATGATGATTTTTTTAACGTACCGTTTATCAAAGTGTATTTTCACTCGTTTTTGGTTTTCCTGATTTTTCTGCGCCCATGTGTTTCCTTGACTGGACAGTTACGTTGGTCTGGCGTCTCCTGTTCCCACTTTCCTAGCAAGCATGTAAGGAATGTCTGATTTCCATGCTCCAGTTTTGTTTGAAAATAGTCCTGTGTTGAAAACGAGAGATCAAGCTCACAAACCGATGGGCTCATTATAGGTCAGGGAATTCCGCTTCTCACTCCGGGAATGTCAGGAAACATTCAGGGAATTTGACATTTAAGTTACAGTGGGAACCCAGCATACACAACACGTTCTCCATCAAGGAACCATCTCACCATGCAAAGAACCATTTACACATGCTAGTGGATCTTTGAGTGTCTGTGATTCTGTAAAGAACCAGTGTCTTTACTGAAGAACGCTTGAAGAACCTTGTATATTAACGGTTGATGAAGGAGGAGCATTGGGCTAAGAGTTAACCGTATCCTCCTGAACCTGAACGCTCTCAGCTCCTTAAAGACGACCTGAACACAGGCCATCTTTAGTCATACCGGTTAGTGGTTTTCTTAGCCGTGCTGGTTATCTGATTTCTCAGCCGTACTGGTTATCTGATTTCTTAGTCGTACTGGTTATCTGATTTCTCAGCCGTACTGGTTATCTGATTTCTTAGTCGTACTGGTTATCTGATTTCTTAGTCGTACTGGTTATCTGATTTCTCAGCCGTACTGGTTATCTGATTTCTTAGTCGTACTGGTTATCTGATTTCTTAGTCGTACTGGTTATCGGATTTCTTAGTCGTACTGGTTATTGGTTTTCTTAGTCGTACTGGTTATCGGATTTCTTAGTCGTACTGGTTATCAGATTTCTACTGGTTATTGGTTTTCTTAGTCATACTGGTTATCAGATTTCTTAGTCATACTGGTTATCAGATTTCTACTGGTTATTGGTTTTCTTAGTCATACCAGTTATCGGATTTCTTAGTTGTACCAGTTATCAGATTTTTTAGTCGTATCGGTTATCGGATTTCTTAGTCATACTGGTTAGCGGTTTTCTTAATCGTACTGGATTTCACTTTTCTTAGTCGTACTGGTTAGTGGTTTTCTTAGCCGTACTGGTTATCAGATTTCTTAGTCATACTGGTTATCAGATTTCTACTGGTTATTGGTTTTCTTAGTCGTACTGGTTATCAGATTTCTACTGGTTATTGGTTTTCTTAGTCATACCAGTTATCGGATTTCTTAGTTGTACCAGTTATCAGATTTTTTAGTCGTATCGGTTATCGGATTTCTTAGTCATACTGGTTAGCGGTTTTCTTAATCGTACTGGATTTCACTTTTCTTAGTCGTACTGGTTAGTGGTTTTCTTAGTTGTACCGGTTGAATTTCCCTCTGGGATCAATAAAGTATCTACCTATCTGTTATTGGATTTCTTAGTCATACTGGTTAGCGGTTTTCTTAATCGTACTGGATTTCAGTTTTCCTAGTCGCACTGGTTAGTGGTTTTCCTGGTTGTACTGGTTATCGGATTTCTTAGTCGTACTGGTTATTGGTTTTCGACTCTGATGACTGAATATAAGGTATTGAGTTATTGTTAGTTACTAAGTTGTTATTATTATTATTATTATTATTATTGAGGTGTTAGCTACTGGTTTGTTATTATTTATTTGTTATTGACTTGTTTGTTATTATTAGCTACTGAGTTATTAATAGGTATTGGGTTTATTATAGGTATTTAGTTATTATTAAGTAAGTTATTAGTTTTTTTATTATTTTAGGTACTGAGTTAGTAAGATCTTGAGTTATTGTTAATTATTGAGTTATTATAAGTGGTTAGTTGTTATCAAGCTATTAGGTACTGAGTTGTTATGAGTTACTAAGTTATTAGGTACTTTGTTATTGAGTTGTTATTATTGGGTGGGTATTCGGTTTCGCCGGGACATGTGGCGGTGGATGGGGTGGGGAATTCCTTCCATCAACTGTTCTTGCGCGTGGTCTAGGAGGTACTTACCAAGCCAAGTGGGCGACCATGTGACAGGAAGTGTGTTTCTTTTTTTCTTTTTTCTTTTTTTCTTTTCTTTTATTATACACTATCACCATCAGTAGTTACATATAAAGAAGACGGGGGAAAAGTAAAGGGAGAAAGGCCCTAGCTACGATTTTTAAGGTCCAGAGAGGAGACCATATCGGCCCAAGCCTGTCTGACCTCTGGAGCAGTTGTGAAAACCACAACCTCAGTGTAGGGGCCTGTGGAGAAGACCAAAGCAACAACAAAATATAACCCTGTCTCAGCTGGCACGCGAGCGAGCCATGGACTCGACCGTTCAGTGAATACAACAAAGGGCGCGTGGTAAACTGAACATCAGAAACGTCTTCTATACGAATGAGCTTCCAACCCGAGTTTTCTTCAGGTCCAAGAAGAATCCATACTAGAGCCTTGGTGTGCCTAAACACGAGTCGCATCTGCAGCTGTGTGTTTCTAATCTCCTATGATGAGAAATTCCCAACCTACTGTCTCGCCTCACCTGCTGACCTTTCTCGGCAGTACAGACCGGAACAGTGTCAGTCAGGCAGGAAATGGGGGTGTATTGTGATCCTGAATGTGTAATCAGATTTATAGAGGGCTGCAGTGAGACAATGAGATGACTGTGCCTTCAGGGGGCCGTTAGAAAGTCACGGTGGTCTTTACAGTGGGAGGAAAAACCGTGGTGCTGTAGGTACATGCTAGTCTGTGGGCGGGATGTGTCACAGCGGCCCTGTAGAAGTATTCGCCGCCTCCTGATCTTCTGACGGTGATGTCCTGTTTTAGGTAATGGCTGCTTGAAGTTGTTGCTGCTGAGAATCCGTTTCTTATTAATTCAATTAATTGGCCGACCAATGAGGCGCGTGTTGTTAATTAACTCCTTATAGAAATGTAAACATGGTTGGCTCCACAAAGCTGCTGTGGTGAAATTCCAGGTGGCTGCTAGGATTGTCGTCCCGTGTGATTTCTGAGGTCTTGCTACATCAGTGCTAGGGAATGTCGTTGCGGTGTTATGCCAGGTGGTTGCTCATTTATAGGTTCTGCAAAGTTCTGTGGTTCTACGAAAACAGCTGACCATGATGAATAGAGATCAATAAGAAAGGCTTAGCATGAAGGACTTGTGGAGAACCGTAAGAAGAACTTGATGAGAACAGGAAGATGGACTTGTGGAGAACAGGAAGAAGGACTTGTGGAGAACAGGAAGAAGGACTTGTGGAGAACTGGGAGAAGGACTTGTGGAGAACAGGGAGAAGGACTTGTGGAGAACAGAAAGAACCTGTGGAGAGGAGAAAGAGGAACTTGTGTAGAACAGGAAGAACCTGTGGAGAACAGGGAGATAAGCTTGTGGAGAACTGGGAGAAGGGCTTGTGGAGAACAGGAAGACGAACTTGTGGAGAACAGGGAGAAGGGCTTGATGAGAACAGGAAGACGAACTTGTGGAGAACAGGGAGAAGGGCTTGTGGAGAACAGGGAGAAGGGCTTGTGAAGAACAGGAAGAACAACTTGATGAGAACAGGGAGAAGGGCTTGTGGAGAACAGGAAGAAGGACGTGTGGAGAACAGGAAGAAGGACTTGTGGAGAACAGGAAGAAGGACTTGTGGAGAACAGGAAGAAGAACTTATGGAGAACAGGGAGAAGAACTTGTGGAGAACAGGAAGAAGGGCTTGTGGAGAACAGGAAGAAGAACTTATGGAGAACAGGAAGAAGGACTTGTGGAGAACAGGAAGAAGGGCTTGTGGAGAACAGGAAGAAGAACTTATGGAGAACAGGGAGAAGGGCTTGTGGAGAACAGGAAGAACCTGTGGAGAGGAGAAAGAGGAACTTGTGGAGAACAGGAAGAACTTGTGGAGAACGGAGAAGGGCTTGTGGAGAACAGGGAGAAGGGCTTGTGGAGAACAGGGAGATAAGCTTGTGGAGAACAGGGAGAAGGGCTTGTGGAGAACAGGGAGACGAACTTGTGGAGAACAGGGAGAAGGGCTTGTGGAGAACAGGAAGACGAACTTGTGGAGAACAGGAAGACGAACTTGTGGAGAACAGGGAGAAGGACTTGTGGAGAACAGGAAGACGAACTTGTGGAGAACAGGGAGAAGGACTTGTGGAGAACAGGAAGACGAACTTGTGGAGAACAGGGAGAAGGACTTGTGGAGAACAGGAAGAAGAACTTGTGGAGAACAGGGAGAAGGACTTGTGGAGAACAGGGAGAAGGACTTGTGGGGAACAGGGAGAAGGGCTTGTGGAGAACAGGGAGAAGGACTTGTGGAGAACAGGGAGAAGGGCTTGTGGAGAACGGAGAAGGGCTTGTGGAGAACAGGGAGAAGGACTTGTGGAGAACAGGGAGAAGGGCTTGTGGAGAACAGGGAGAAGGACTTGTGGAGAACAGGGAGAAGGACTTGTGGAGAACAGGGAGAAGGACTTGTGGAGAACAGGGAGAAGGGCTTGTGGAGAACAGGGAGAAGGACTTGTGGAGAACAGGGAGAAGGGCTTGTGGAGAACAGGGAGAAGGACTTGTGGAGAACAGGGAGAAGGACTTGTGGAGAACAGGAAGATGAACTTGTGGAGAACAGGGAGAAGGACTTGTGGAGAACAGGAAGACGAACTTGTGGAGAACAGGGAGAAGGACTTGTGGAGAACAGGGAGAAGGACTTGTGGAGAACAGGGAGAAGGGCTTGTGGAGAACAGGGAGAAGGACTTGTGGAGAACAGGGAGAAGGGCTTGTGGAGAACAGGGAGAAGGACTTGTGGAGAACAGGGAGAAGGGCTTGTGGAGAACAGGGAGAAGGGCTTGTGGAGAACAGGGAGAAGGACTTGTGGAGAACAGGGAGAAGGGCTTGTGGAGAACGGAGAAGGGCTTGTGGAGAACAGGGAGAAGGGCTTGTGGAGAACAGTGGAGAACAGGGGAGAAGGACTTGTGGAGAACAGGGAGAAGGACTTGTGAGAGGGAGAAGGGCTTGTGGAGAACAGGGAGAAGGGCTTGTGGAGAACAGGGAGAAGGACTTGTGGAGAACAGGGAGAAGGGCTTGTGGAGAACAGGGAGAAGGGCTTGTGGAGAACAGGGAGAAGGGCTTGTGGAGAACAGGGAGAAGGACTAACATACCAGTTTTACCAGTACCACTTCACTCAAACCTAAGACAGATAACGTTCAGTGTCAGTGTTGGTGTTTCCTGAGTCTGTGCAGATTGAAGTCATGTCAGTGGTTGGTGTAGCTCAGCAGTTAACACCACTGAGCCCATGTGGGGGTTGGTATCCCGGTCTGGATGACCGTGCTGTGCTGCACCAATAAGAGTCCTTGGGTAAGACCCCTAACACCACACTGGCCCACCTGTAAACTGATTAACCTTGTAAGTGGCTCTGGATAAGAGCGCCAGCTTAACGCTGTGACTGTGAAGGTGGTAAACGCTGCTCTTCAGGTACCGAGGCTTATTTGTTCAGCTTTACTGCTGTAGTGTTCTTGGTGCTGTATGTTCTAAACGGGCCGTACGGGTGGTGCAGTAGGGTGGAACTGTAGACCTACAGCACTTCATCAAATACAGGCGAGCGTGTAGTGTACAGCACATTTATACACAACGGCAGCTGAGTGAGCTTTATAAACCAATTCAACTGCTTTAAAGGGAAAATAATAAAATATAAAAATAAGAGTATAAATGTATAAATAAGTGTCTAAAAACAAAGTCTATAAATCATAAAACAAATGTAAAAAAAAATAAGTGTAGAGGGCTTAAATAAAAATATGAGTAAACAATAATAAGCGTATAAATAAGTGTAGAGGGCTTAAATAAAAAAATATAGATAATAAAACAAGGGTATACATGTATAAGTAAGTATAAAGGGCCTAAAAATATTAATAATAAAACAAGTGTATTAATAAGTGTAAAGGGCTTTTAAAAATTAGAAATAATAAAACAGGTGTATAAATAAATGTAAAGGGCTTAAATAAAAAAAAAAATAGATATGAATAATAAAACAAGTGTATGTTTGTATAATTAAGTGTAAATGACTTAAATAAAAACATTATAAATAATAAACAAATGTATAATTAAGTGTAAAGGGCTTAAATAAAAACATTAATAATAAGCAAGTGTATAAATAAATGTAAAGGGCTTAAATAAAAAAATTATTAATAATAAAACAAGTGTACCAATAAGTGTAAAGGGCTTAAATAATAAAAAAAAAAAAAAAAAAAAAAAATAATATATATATATATATATATATATATATATATATATATATATATATATATATATATATATATATATATATAATAAAACAAGTGTATGTGTATATAAACAAGTGTAAATGACATTAATAAATAATAAACAAATTTAAAAATACGTGTAAAGGGCTTAAATAAAAAAATACATAATAAAACAAATGTATAAATAAATGTAAATTTTCAAATGAAAAAATGTACATTCATAAAATATTTCTAGGAAGTGAAAGATTCTTCAGAATAAAGACATAAGGAGCTTACAGGAAATGGCTTAGGAGGTATTAAATGACTACACTAGTTTTAGAAGTCATTCAGTGACAGTGTTTCTACCCTGGATCTCAAACTTGCTTCATGTGAGGATAGTTTAAGATCTTCTGGCTGTTTGTTCAGGTTCTAAATGATTCCACTGCTTGAAAGGACATAAAGAAAAACCAGCTTCATCTTAGAGTTCACACTCCACAAAGCTTCCTCTAGAGCCCATTTATCACAGCTCTAAATGTAAGAAGCTGTAGTTGAGTTAAAGTTGTCGAGCTCAGGAACTACGCTTAGAACCCTATAACCATTAGGACATAGAATTCAGTCTCTGTATGAACTCCATGTTGTTGGGGAAATAAGTTTCTATAAAGATCGAAGCCTGAAATGTCATATTTATTTATATATTATATCGGAAAACTTTAAGTGTGCCTTTACTTTTGCACAGGCACCATTGTATGCCTTATTTTCCTTCCTGGTCTGATAAATTAGTGATCAAACAGTAACTTAGAAGATCCACAGCGCTGTGGAATTTTACCTGCACTGCTCAAACTTCCCTATACAGCTGTGTATGGTCACGACCTGCTGCTGGGACCGAATCCTCCAACCTGCTGGTTCACCTGGAATTCCAGTTCACCATCAGACATGCCACATATTGCTTAAGTTTACAATCATATTGGTCAACAAAGGACTTAAAGGCCAATCCGATTTGTACTGGGGTCAGTGTCCTTGTGGCTTTGCCTTTCTGATTCTGGCATGAAACAATCTCAATCGAAAAATAAAACTCAGTAAAGCCTCCCAGTAAAACACGCTTCTCAACAGAGAGCGGAAACAAGGACACAAACCACGTACCTGAGTTACTGAACACCGACACGCTACTTACAGCACACTAACACATTACACTTACTGAAGTACTGTACACCAACACGCTACTTACAGCACACTAACACATTACACTTACTGAAGTACTGTACACCAACACGCTACTTACAGCACACTAACACATTACACTTACTGAAGTACTGTACACCAACACGCTACTTACAGCACACTAACACATTACACTTACTGAGTTACTGTACACTGACACGCTACTAACAGTACACTAACACATTACACTTACTGAGTTACCGTACACCAACACGCTACTTAGAGCACACTAACACATTACACTTACTGAGTTACCGTACACCGACACGCTACTTAAAGCACACTAACGCATTACACTTACTGAGTTACCGTACACCAACACGCTACTTAGAGCACACTAACACATTACACTTACTGAGTTACCGTACACCAACACGCTACTTAGAGCACACTAACACATTACACTTACTGAGTTACCGTACACCGACACGCTACTTACAGTACACTAACACATTACACTTACTGAGTTACCGTACACCAACACGCTACTTAGAGCACACTAACACATTACACTTACTGAGTTACCGTACACCGACACGCTACTTAGAGCACACTAACGCATTACACTTACTGAGTTACTGTACACCAACACACTACTTACAGTACACTAACACATTACACTTACTGAGTTACTGAACACCGACACGCTACTTACAGCACACTAACACATTACACTTACTGAGTTACTCTACACCAACACACTACTTACAGCACACTAACACATTACACTTACTGAGTTACCGTACACCAACACGCTACTTACAGTACACTAACACATTACACTTACTGAGTTACCGTACACCGACACGCTACTTACAGCACACTAACACATTACACTTACTGAGTTACCGTACACCGACACACTACTTACAGCACACTAACACATTACACTTACTGAGTTACCGTACACCGACACACTACTTACAGCACACTAACACATTACACTTACTGAGTTACCGTACACCGACACACTACTTACAGCACACTAACACATTACACTTACTGAGTTACCGTACACCGACACACTACTTACAGCACACTAACACATTACACTTACTGAGTTACTGTACACCAACACGCTACTTACAGTACACTAACACATTACACTTACTGAGTTACTGTACACCGACACACTACTTACAGCACACTAACACATTACACTTACTGAGTTACCGTACACCGACACACTACTTACAGCACACAAACACATTACACTTACTGAGTTACCGTACACCAACACACTACTTACAGTACACTAACACATTACACTTACTGAGTTACCGTACACCAACACACTACTTACAGCACACTAACACATTACACTTACTGAGTTACCGTACACCAACACGCTACTTACAGCACACTAACACATTACACTTACTGAGTTACTGTACACCAACACACTACTTACAGCACACTAACACACTACACTTACTGAGTTACTGTACACCAACACACTACTTACAGCACACTAACACACTACACTTACTGAGTTACTGTACACCAACACGCTACTTACAGCACTAACACATTACACTTACTGAGTTACTGTACACCAACACACTACTTACAGCACACTAACACATTACACTTACTGAGTTACTGTACACCAACACGCTACTTACAGCACACTAACACATTACACTTACTGAGTTACTGTACACCAACACGCTACTTACAGCACACTAACACACTACACTTACTGAGTTACTGTACACCAACACGCTACTTACAGTACACTAACACATTACACTTACTGAGTTACTGAACACCGACACGCTACTTACAGCACACTAACACATTACACTTACTGAGTTACCGTACACCAACACACTACTTACAGCACACTAACACATTACACTTACTGAGTTACCGTACACCAACACGCTACTTACAGCACACTAACGCACTACACTTACTGAGTTACTGTACACCAACACGCTACTTACAGCACACTAACACACTACACTTACTGAGTTACCGTACACCAACACACTACTTACAGCACACTAACACATTACACTTACTGAGTTACCGTACACCGACACACTACTTACAGCACACTAACACATTACACTTACTGAGTTACCGTACACCAACACACTACTTACAGCACACTAACACATTACACTGACACTGGAGGAGTAGCTTGCCTTGGGCATCTACAGTAACTCAGATACACGGTGTTAGTACTTCGTCCACCAGTGCTGGTTGGCAGGTAGGTAGTCATTAACCTATAATGTGATTTCTTAACACTGTGCCCTGTGATTTGTTTGGCACGTTGTGGCTAAGCCAGACCGATTTTCCAGAG
>JAMWET010003411.1:50000-55000 GCA_024036415.1 Prochilodus magdalenae | reverse complement strand
TATACTTACACGGTGTGAAGAGAGCTGGTGTGTTTGATACATGCTTTATAGTAGATGCATGTTTTTAGTTGGACAGTGACGATGTATAATTGCTTTCAAATTAAAATCAGCCACAGCCCTTTCATTTATTAAACTGTCGCATGGTAAACTGCACGAGCTACATCTTTGTGTTCATATTCATAAAAATGATAACCCTATTTTTTCTTTTTTACGTTGGCTGAACATCTCACAACAAACTGACCAATGGAAAACCTCCACAATGACCACCGTACAATAAAAGGGCCACTATCCTGCATGTTTTACTTGGAGGTTAATTTTTAATTCCATTTTCCAGCCTCTGTTTATTCCTCGGCGTAAAACGAGCTGTTTTTGTAGCTGGGCCTTTCAGATTAAATTGCTTTTATACTCTTGTGTTGCTCAGTCAGAAATCAGGCCAGCTCGGAACATTTCCTTTTCCTGCCGGAGTGGCCGTGGATGAACAGCCGCAGGCTGACTAGGTAGATAGGCAAATTTTTATGTTGCTGGTTTTGGGACATAACATGAGCAGTGACTCCACAAAGCTGGATAGTCTCGTATCCGGACTTTATGGCTCTGTAAATAATCCGTTTTGTCACCTTAACAAAGCTTATGTACCATATTATGATCTATGGATTTTGAAATAAGACTAGTTCCAGCTATGAATAATTAAAAATGGACATTTTGTTTTTTTCCCAGCAGCAGCCGTTTGTAGACTGATCCCATCCCAAAGAATTCCATTCACTCAGATAACATCTTATTCTGGCTTGTCATCAGTCTGCATGCCCAACTCGGAGAGATACAAAATGAAATGTGATGTCTATTTAATGTCCAGAGCAATAAAAGTCGATCCGTAGCAGATCCATCAGTTATACTGACTCAGCTATTAAATAAAGCAGCATTCCACTGATCCTTCCACACTCCTCCGTAATTGTGTTTGGGATATAAACAGAGTGAGTGAGAGCGGGTTTGGTGTGAGGTGTGTACAGAGTGAGGGAGAGAGGGTTTGGTGTGAGGTGTGTACAGAGTGAGGGAGAGAGGGTTTGGTGTGAGGTGTGTACAGAGTGAGGGAGAGGGGGTTTGGTGTGAGGTGTGTACAGAGTGAGTGAGAGTGGGTTTGGTGTGAGGTGTGTACAGAGTGAGGGAGAGAGGGTTTGGTGTGAGGTGTGTACAGAGTGAGGGAGAGAGGGAGTTTGGTGTGAGGTGTGTACAGAGTGAGTGAGAGTGGGTTTGGTGTGAGGTGTGTACAGAGTGAGGGAGAGAGGGTTTGGTGTGAGGTGTGTACAGAGTGAGGGAGAGAGGGAGTTTGGTGTGAGGTGTGTACAGAGTGAGTGAGAGAGGGTTTGGTGTGAGGTGTGTACAGAGTGAGGGAGAGAGGGTTTGGTGTGAGGTGTGTACAGAGTGAGTGAGAGCGGGCTTGGTGTGAGGTGTGTACAGAGTGAGTGAGAGAGGGTTTGGTGTGAGGTGTGTACAGAGTGAGGGAGAGCGGGTTTGGTGTGAGGTGTGTACAGAGTGAGTGAGAGCGGGTTTGGTGTGAGGTGTGTACAGAGTGAGTGAGAGCGGGTTTGGTGTGAGGTGTGTACAGAGTGAGGGAGAGAGGGTTTGGTGTGAGGTGTGTACAGAGTGAGTGAGAGAGGGTTTGGTGTGAGGTGTGTACAGAGTGAGTGAGAGCGGGTTTGGTGTGAGGTGTGTACAGAGTGAGTGAGAGCGGGTTTGGTGTGAGGTGTGTACAGAGTGAGTGAGAGCGGGTTTGGTGTGAGGTGTGTACAGAGTGAGGGAGAGAGGGTTTGGTGTGAGGTGTGTACAGAGTGAGTGAGAGAGGGTTTGGTGTGAGGTGTGTACAGAGTGAGGGAGAGAGGGTTTGGTGTGAGGTGTGTACAGAGTGAGTGAGAGAGGGTTTGGTGTGAGGTGTGTACAGAGTGAGTGAGAGAGGGTTTGGTGTGAGGTGTGTACAGAGTGAGTGAGAGAGGGTTTGGTGTGAGGTGTGTACAGAGTGAGGGAGAGAGGGTTTGGTGTGAGGTGTGTACAGAGTGAGTGAGAGATTTATTGAGCTACACATACAGAAGTCTGTCTCTCAGTATGGCGTCGGGCCGCCGTGTTCGCTAACCCAACACGCCAGACGTCTCGGTATGGAGCTGTAGAGGTTCCTAATGGAGTCCTGTGATAATCCATCCCATGCAGCTTGAACATCCTCACACAGTTCCTGCAGATGGTGCGGTAGGGGTGGAGGTGGAGGGACACCAGGTCTTCCGGATGTGTGACAACAGACCGTTCATCTTGGTGCTGACCACGGTGCCTCCACACACGGATTCGTTGGGCGTCTCCACCAAGACTAAAGCGGGACTCGTCACTGAAGATGACCCGCTGCCATTCTGAATCACTCCATGACAGTCTGGTACGACACCACTGCAGTCTTTGGTGACGGTGACGTGGTGTTAAGGACAGTCGTGGTAACGGTCTGTGTGCATGTAGTCCTGCGTGGTGCAGCCGTCTGCCGATGGTGCTGCACTAACAGGAGGACTCATGGAGGACACCACCGCTCGCTGGAGGTCTGTAGTGGTGGCTGGTGGGTGAGTCAGGTACTTGAATCAGTAGCATGTCTCAAGTTTTACTCCTGTTGTGTTTGATGTACAGGTTGTCCGGGTGTGGTTGGTGTACTCTGTATGTGAAGGTGAATAAAGGCTTTGCTGAGCTGGGTGAACTGTTGGTTTGGTATCTTTCTTTTTTGGTCTGGTTGTCATAATAGCCGACCGCAGAGATGGTCACTTACCAGGGAAGCTATTATACAGTGCTTCCCTTTTCCCCCAAAAGTACAGGCTGTGACGTCAAGCATCAGGACCGGACGTTAGACGCACAGACTGCCCTGGAAGCTCTGATTGCTTTTCATGTGAACCTGGAAGGTCTGCTAATCGGACGTGACCCTGCGGTTCCTCTAATCTGTTATCAGAGAAGAGGGAGACCAGCGAACTCCTGTGATTGGTAATAGGCATGGGCTTTTACATGGCTGCGTGTTAATTATGCCGGCCGTTCGGTTCCTTTAATACGCGACGCCGGATCCTTTTCACGGATGCTGTTCCCCTGGCCGTCTATGATAGCCCCGCCGATGATGGAATCAAACCTCCCACTTCTCTTCTGCATGATTCCTAGTAGAAAAAGTGAAGTGAGATGGAGCCCTGCCGATTCATCTACACAGCAGATCAGCCTGATTTGGGAAAAGCACATGTGAAACTGCCTGTGTTCCCACCAAGCCGAGGCGAATGAGACAGACCTTTAATCGCAGCTCGCTCGGTGATCGCTGACTGGCGCTCTGCCGGCTCACTCTTCAGCAACTGGTCTGACCAGTCGTACCTTTCCGAGTAGGTGCTCATGTGCCCTGTTATGGGGGCCTGGAGGAGCTCGTGAGGACCCTGGATCACCGCTGCCTTTGTCATGGTGCCCTTTCAGGAGGTGCTGTTTGAGGTCCGGAAGGTTCTCCAGGAGGCTCCTTCTGACACCCTGCCCGCTTTCCTCAGCCAGCTTCTGGAAGCCCAGGTGTTTTCTGCTCAGTATTTTCAGTCACTGTTCCAGTCTGTGGACCCTGAGAGGGGTGACCTGACGGATGTGGAGGACTTGGCCCGAAGACTTGCTCTTCCTATCTGGCAGAAATGGGATATTAGCAAGGAAATCCTCTTCTCTGCTCCCAGGGACACGGAAGACTCCCAGGCCGGGATTGATGGTACGTCATTCCATGTCTTTGTTGTGTCTGTCCATGTTCATTGTTTTGTTTTGAAAACTCTAAAACTTTTAAAGCTACAGAGACAACCGAGCACATAATAACCACCTGGAAGACCTAGTTAGACACCAAAACTGCCCCCATCAGGTAAACATCATTTAAAGCTCCCACGGAACCTGGGAGACACGGATACAATCACACAGCAATGCTGCTACTTACAGGATGCTGTTGGGGTGGTGGTGCTAATAAAGGTGGAGCTGCTCCTCTCTTCAGCCTCTCCGCTGAGTGGAGCTGCTCCGTATTGTCCAGAGAGGTTTGGGAAGCTGTCCGTAGCGGAATGTGCAGACTGCTGGATTGAAGTTTTCCAGGATCCTTTTAAAGATGTGGGAGCTGAAGTTCCTGTTCTCCAGCTTGTGTTGGGAATTTCCCGTTCCACCTTAAACGGTGCTGCGGTTACATTCGGGCCCTATATAGCGTTTAAGGTGGACCGGGACCTTGGATGAGGAAGCAACTTCAACACTGTTTAAAGAGGAACGTCAACCGTGTACCGCTGACAGTTGGGTACCCAGCCTGGAATGCCGGAGTTCTCCGTATAGTCCATCGTGCTGGTTCTGTAGCTCCGGTGTGGTTGTATGTAAATGTTCGGGGCGTGTGAAGTCTGTCCAGGATTTGGGAATCCGCCCGTTATTCCGTCCTCTGGATGGATTTGTGCAGGATTTGTGTTTTGTAGGGAGGAACGACGGTGTTTGAGGAATGACGGTACGTGGGTTCTAGGTACTGAACTACTTGCAGCTTTAGAGTCTACAGCACAAGTTTAAACCCCAGATGTTTTTGTCCCATTACATCTAGCCTGCTTCAAATTGGAATTTCCTAAATCGCATCACATCTTGAATCCAGAGCCAGTGTTAGTGTTTCATAAGGAGCCAGGAAAGGTAGCGTCACCTAACAATGGATCCTGAAAGGAAAAGTCCCTAAGCTTTCGCTTTATGTCTGCTTCCCAGAGGCAGCTTAGATCCAAACATGACTCATATGTGTCTTTTCCCCAACCTCTGGAGTCACCTCTAAACGGCTCTGTTACATAAGCCTGGCTGGATTTCCGGGTTTATACTCTGGGTGCGCTGCTAGGGAACGACTAGGAATATCAAGAGAGCATTTATCTTGATCCTGTTGGCGCAATCTGTTTGGTCAATGCTCTACCTGCGTCGGTACTAAACTCACCTGGGACTGAACCGTACCTAACACCCTGTGATCCCCCCACCAGCACCAATAACAG
>JAMWET010003411.1:0-45000 GCA_024036415.1 Prochilodus magdalenae | reverse complement strand
GGGGTGCTCTTTCTTTAGAGCGGTGGGTGGAGGTCACTCAGAGACCCTCTGTGGAGGTTCTTCCTGTGTGTTCTGCAGACTGTCTTCTATCAAGTTCCCCCCCCGCACCAAAACACCACCGCTGCCAACTTCCGCCACGACCATTTCTGCCCTGACGCTAGACAAACCCACAGTGCTGCTGCACCTGCGCTTCTCTTCTTCTTCTCTTCCGCTTCTTCTTTTTCTTCCTCTCTTCTTTTATGTTCTTTTCTTCTTCTCTTACTCTTCCTCCCCTCTTCTTCTCTTCTTCTTCTCCTACTCTTCTTCCCCTCTTCTTCTCCTACTCTTTCTCCCCTCTTCTTCCTCTCTACTTCTTTCTCTTCTTTTTCTTCTTCTTCTCTGTCTTCCTCTCCTTTTTTTCATCGTCCTCTTCTTCTTTTCTTCTTCTTCTTTTCTTCTTCTTCTTCTTCTTCTCCTACTCTTCCTTCCTTCTTCTTTTTCTCTTGATCTTTCTCTTCTTCTACTCTTCCCGTCCCTCTTTTTCTTGTTGTTCTTCTTCTTCTCTTCTTCTTTCTCACTTCTTTTTTTCTTCTCTTCTTCTTTTCCTCTTCCTCTTCTTCTTTGTCTTCTTCTCCTACTCTCCCTCCCCTCTTCTTCTTCTTCTTCTCTTCTTCTTCTTTTTCTACTTCTTGTTCTTCTCCTAATCTTCCTCCCCTCTTTTTCATCGTCCTCTTCTTCTTCCTCCTTGTCTTCCTCTTCGTCTTCTTCTCCTCCTCCTTCTTTTCCTCTCTTCTTCTTCTTCTCTTACTCGTCCTCCCCTCTTCTTCTTCTCCTACTCTTCCTCCCTTCTTTTTCTTCTTTTGATCTTTCTCTTCTTCTACTCTTCATGTCCTTCTTCTTCTTCTCTTCTTCTTTCTCTCTTCTTTTTTTCTTCTCTTCTTCTATTCCTCTTCCTTTTCTTCTTTGTCTTCTTCTCCTACTCTCCCTCCCCTCTTCTTCTCTTCTTCTTCTTCTTCCTCTTTGTACACGTTCTTATCCCCACCCCACCCCACAAAGAGGAATCGACACCATTCCCACTCTGGAATGTTCCTTGTGATTAGAAATGAATGGGGTGGAAAAGTGCACAGCCATCTGCTGTACGTCTGCTCAGCTGACAGACGCTTCCTCAGATACATCTCAGGACAGACCCCGAGCGGGAATTTAATGTCTGTCTGACCCGCACTCGTCTGTTTGTCTTTTTCCCCATAGAGTCCCATTCACTTTCTCCCCAATTCAAACTCTATCGGTTCCTTTAACCCCAGTCACCGAACTGCATGTACTCCCTCAGGACAGACCCCAAACTCTAATCCACAGTTCCACCTCTCCTACTGAACTGACTCGCCTCTTGCTGCCTCCTTTAACAGACTCGCTGCTCCTGGACCTCATCAGCACGGATTTGCATGAATTTGCTGATTTAGGTGAGTTCAGTTTCTCGTCTCCCCTCTTAGCCCCACACGTGCGCTTACAGCGAGACTGATGTCGAGGCTTTGTGTGCTTTTCTGCAGATGCTTTATGTGCCGAGCTAAAAGAGGACAATGACCCCGGTAAGCCAAATATATACCCCTTTCACCTGGTGTTTCCGTTTTTCATATATCGGCCTCATTTGGCCTTTAGAACTGTCATACCAGGAGCTGGTTTCAGTATTCTGATATGATCATGTGTGTGCACCCATCCCAGGCAACTGTAAGAAGTGTCAAAGTGTAAAAAGCAAAAAGACATCTGCCACCTGTCTTATCACTGTTGTCGTTCTGTCAGGTGAGGCACCTGCATGTCCCGCACTGGCGGATCCAGAGAATGAACATGAGAAAAGACCCTCGAGGAAGCGAGAAGGTAGACAAGCCCCCGCTATTTAAGCCACTTCCTAAATGTTCCTTAAAGTTGAGAGAGCTAAGTGTGTGGGTGTGTGTGTGTGTGTGTGTGGTTCAGCAGGAGAACGAGCGTCGAGGAAAACGCCTCGCCCAAAACTCAGGAGAACAGGTAACCTCACCTGCACCAGCACTGGATCAGCACTCTGGGCTGCATGATGTGGAGAATGTCATCACAGCTGTAATGCAACTCACCCTCTGCAAAATTATGATCAGTCAGCCTCAGTTGCCTCTTCCGTAACCAGGCAACAGGAATTAGCGGAGTCTGAACGAAGCATGGTAGTGCAGTGGCCATAACTGACCTCATGCCAGGTGAACATGTAGGTCCCAGAATGCTCCTCGAACCAGTTTGATGGCACGGTGCATTACCCTGCTGGAATTTCCCGTCACTGTGGGGGAACATAAAGTCCATGAAGGGACGCAACCGGTCAGCAAGCAGTGACACGTACAGGGTACAGGTCAATGATGTGTTTAGGTGGACCGGTGGACCCATGCCATGAGAACCCACCACACACCAGAATAGAACCACCACCAGCATACGCAGTGCCTTGTCAACAACTGGGGTCCATGGCTTTATGGGGTCTGCTTCACACACCAACCCCACCATCAGCCCCAAACAACTGCTACCGTGACTCATCAGACCACGCCACATGTGTCTGGTCCACTAGGGTCCGGTAAGCAACCTCACAAACCCAGGTGAGGCGTTGTGTCCGGTGTGGTGGTGCTAACAGAGGCACTCTGGTGGGTCTTCCGCGCCCATATCCCATGGAAGCTAAAGAACGCTGACCAGCGGGAGAAGCGTGTGGGGCTCCTGCATTATCAATCAATCAATCAACATTTATTTTTATAGCGCTTTTTACAACAGATGTTGTCACAAAGCAGCTTTACAAAGAATCTTTACAAAGAATCTGGTGTTCGAGCCCCCGATGAGCAAGCCGAAGGCAACAGTGGCAAGGAAAAACTCCCTTAGTTAGGAAGGAAGAAACCTCAAGAGGAACCAAGACTCAAAGGGGGAACCCATCCTCCTCGGGTCAACACCAGATACCATACAGCACTAGAAAGCAGAGTGTGTCTGATCTGTAATGATGTTGGTGGTTCATAAGATGGGTCAGCAGGCGCAGGCCAAGCCTCCACAGTGCAGGACAGCCAGGAGCTCCGTGGTAGTAAGGCTCCCAGTGGCTCCCAGTCGGGGCAGATGAAGCAACAGCATCAGGCCACACAGGACGGGCAGCAGTTCAGCTCAGACAAAGAGAACAGACAGACTGTTAGCTCTGACAGACGATCTGAACACACTATACGGTGTTAACAGAGTGCAGCAGTGAGGCATTACAGCATAACTAAAAGGGAGAGCCAGAAGGTCACACAGACATGAGGGCTCCCTGAGAAGTCAGCGCCCCTCTGCTCCACCGCCAACAAACCTGAGTGAACACGAGGAGCAGCGGGACGACAGCACCAACATTCCCAGTTTACCAATCTCTGTCAGTGGAAGACCTGCACCTTTTATCTATCAGAAAGAAAAGACTAATTACCAAAAGCCTGACTAAACAAGTAGGTTTTAAGCCTGGACTTAAAGATTGAGGCTGTGTCTGAGAAGACAGGTGCTGGGGGGCCTTGTATGAAAAGGCCTGCATGTAACTTTGTTAATTCTAGGCACTAACAGAGAGCCGCACTTTGAGACCTAAGGTCACGTGAAGGATTTTAGTACGAGATAAGTTCAGTAAGGTAGGTAGGAGCGAGGCAGCATGGACAGTTTATACTCAGAAGCTCAATGCGGAATTTAACTGGTAACCAGTGTAAGTTGGATAAGCTGGGCTGATATGATCAAACTTCCTAGTTCTTGTAAGGACTCTAGCTGCATCTAGCTGAAGTTTGTTAAGGCTTGTGCAGGAACCACCACACAGCAGGGCATTACAGTAACCCAGCCTTGACGCAATAAAGGCGTGAACTAGTTTTTGGGCATCCTGTAGTGACAGTGCATTTCTTAATTTCGCATCTTGCGAAGATGTAAAGCTACTCCTCATCGAAGGCCAAATCAGGATCAATTGTGACACCAAGACTTTTAACAGAGGTACCTGGTGTAACTAAGAAGCTATTTAGATTGAGTGGTGATGCAGACAGCTTGTTTCTAACACTTTTGGGACCAGGAAGAACTGTAGGAGGAAGTTACTTGACATCCAGTCTCTTATGTCTCTAACACAGTCCTCTATCTTATTAAGGTGAAGTGGATCATCTGGTCTAGCTGAGATATACAGTTGCGTGTCATCAGCATAGCAGTGAAAATTTATGTTATGGTTTCTGATTATGGTACCGAGTGGTAGCATTACAGAGTCGCTCGTCTGCTCACATGGACAGTTCTAGCCAGATGCTGCCAGTCACCGTCATTAAGCTCCCATAGGTGACCACCGTGCCGTCCTCTGTGGGTGGGAATGCTATCTGTGATGTATTCCTGGTGACACATGTGACACTGTGGATTGAGGAATGTTAAATTCCCTCACAGCTTCGGAAATGGAATGTCCCATCCATCTAGCACCCACTACGATGCCTCATTCAGACTCATTCCTACTTCCTTGCCATGAGCGCTCTGGCCAGTGTTCGACCTCACTGGCCATGAAGCCTTCCGCTGGGATTCCGAGTGGGTTACGGAATTCCCTGTTTGGATTAATCTATCCATGGTTTCCGGAATCCGTGTCGTTCTAAATGTAACCGGCGAACGTGTGCGGCGCTGAAGACGCTGTGAAGCCAGTTTACTGAGCGATGGGAGAGGTGATCTCTGGCGACTGATCCCTCTCAGTTATTCAGTCAGTTAACAGAAGTGGAGAGGAAGACAAGCGGATGCTGGTGAACAAAGGCCATGGATTGATTAGGGATCAGCCTGCATTGTTGGTGTGTGTTGAACTGATGCAGTGGCTCCGCCCCTTCTATTTAGTTACACTGTAATTACACGGTTACATGAATAACTATACATAAATATTTGACTTACAATTTTTTTTTAAATGCCTAAGAATTAAATTCATCTGATCCAGGTGTAGAACAGATCTGTGCTCCCTGCAGTTAAAGGGGAATTCCCAACATGACTGCACAGCTGTAAGGTGCGAACGAAGTGTTGGAGAGAGGGTTTGGTGTGAGGTGTGTACAGAGGGAGTGAGAGTGGGTTTGGTGTTAGGTGTGTACAGATGTTCTGTACATTGGTGGTGATGGGAGCCAGGGTTCTCCATGTCTAGAACACACATATAGACGCTTTATTGACTATCTAACCCACCAGTGAACCTGCATGTGTCTTCTGAGTGTGTATGGAATGCTGACGATCTGGAAAACTGGAAAACCTGGGAATACTAAGTTTCTTCGGGGGACTATTTGACCTCACAGCGCCCTGCAGCATGTATCCCTCCACCATGAATGGAGTTTAAGGCTGAGATCTTCTCCACACTATCATAAACAGCGTCTCAGACATCAGGCAGCGTATTCAGAACCACCTCATGTAGGAACTTCCTGTGAGGGGCTTTTAGAGGGGGCGAGAGCATTTCTTACCAAATCACTCTGATCACGACTTAACCGTTTAATTCTGCCAGATCTTTGAAACATGAGTGGAATTCCCCTTTAGGGATGGCTGCGGTTCGGACTTTTCCGAGTTTAGGAGCTGATTTGCATGTTCCAGCTCGTTTGTATATGAGTATGGTGCTGGTAGACAACTGGCGACATGTTGTGTGACTCATTTCATGCAGAGATCTGTCGTTAATACTCATATTGATCTCAGCCTTTCGGTAAATCATAAGTGAAACCTGTTATGTTTCTGATATCCCCCCGATTATTTCAGCCCCACCTACAACTGAAGATCTCCTTCCTGAGAACCCATCCCCTGTGAGTTCGCCCCCACTGCACCAGCTTGTGCATGTTCCTCTCACCATCACCACCGCGCTCAACAGCGCCTCTCTGCTGCCCTCTAGTGGTAATGCATCCCTAACACTACCTCTGTTTATTATCTGTTACTGTTTGGGGTTTTTGGAGACTGTGAGCTGATCTTGTGTACACGTGTGTGGTCTCGCTCCCCAGGTACGCCAGCACTGCAGATCATCCAGACCTTTAACCAGCTCTCTCCTCCAGTGATTAACGGAATCGTCCCAGTCGGGCCCACCTATGTCCTGGGTGAGTGAGTGGTGCTGCTCTCTGCCTCCAAGTTCTCGTGATGCATCAGCTCTTATAATTGACCTTAACTTTCTCTCGTGGTCTCACCCCACAGTCTCACCGCAGTCTGTAGGTCCAGTGCATCAGATCGTTCCTCTTTCACCTGGTGAGTGAGCTACCATTTCACTGTATCACAGTTACTACCCTGGCAACTTTGGTAATAAACATGTTATAACACATGAGAGCTGGCCTGTTACCATGGCAACATTGGTAATAAACATGTTATAACACATGAGAGCTGGTCTGTTACCATGGCAACATTAGTAATAACATGTTATACCACATGAGAGCTGGTCTGTTACCATGGCAACATTAGTAATAAAAATGTTATATCACATGAGCTGGTTTGTTACCCTGGCAACATTAGCAATAAACATGTTATACTTCATGAGAGCTGGTCTGTTACCATGGCAACATTAGTAATAAACATGTTATAACACATGAGAGCTGGTTTGTTACCATGGCAACATTAGTAATAACATGTTATACCACATGAGAGCTGGTCTGTTACCATGGCAACATTAGTAATAAAAATGTTATATCACATGAGCTGGTTTGTTACCCTGGCAACATTAGCAATAAACATGTTATACTTCATGAGAGCTGGTCTGTTACCATGGCAACATTAGTAATAAACATGTTATAACACATGAGAGCTGGTTTGTTACCCTGGCAACATTAGTAATAACATGTTATACTTCATGAGAGCTGGTCTGTTACCGTGGCAACATTAGTAATAAACATGTTATATCACATGAGCTGGTTTGTTACCCTGGCAACATTAGTAATAAACATGTTATACTTCATGAGAGCTGGCCTGTTACCATGGCAACATTAGTAATAAACATGCTATGCCACATGAGAGCTGGTCTGTTACCATGGCAACATTAGTAATTAACATGTTATATCACATGACATTTGGATAAAAATTTCACAATGCTGAAATGGAGAAATGCTAAGGCCTATATTGTGCGACATGTCAGGTCTCTTAAATAAACTGATCCATGCATCTGTATTAAGGGTGAGCTTTATTTCCAGTGTAGCCAGAAAATATGAAAATATTGCAAATACTAAAAAACGTCGTAATAAATCACAGTATATTTTTATAAAAGTTAATAAAATGAGAAAATATAAAACTCTATAAAAACTAAATAAATAACTAATTAATAAACAAAACAGACAAATTATAGAAGAGATCCATAGATGGAGGAACCAGGTGGCTCAGGATGTTCAGGTGGTCAGCTGACCTCATTCATTGGGCACATGACGCTGCTGAACCTGGACCTGACCAACTGCAACCACACCAGATCATAGCACTGCCCCCACAGGCTGTTACAGGAGGCACTAGGCATGATGGGTACATCACTTCATCCGCCTCCTCTTTTACCCTGATGCCCCGTCACTCTGGAACAGGGTGAATCTGGACTCATCAGACCACATGACCTTCCTCCATCGCTCCAGAGTCCAGTCTTTACGCTCCCTAGCAGACTGAAGCTGTGTTAGCCGGTTAGCCTGACTGGCGAGTGGTCTTCGTAAGGCTACACAGCTGTTTAGTCCCGATCCCTGGAGTTCCCTTCGCACTGTGCGTGTGGAGACGCTCGTCCTCTCACTGTTAAACACCTCCCTGAGTTCTCCTGCTGTTCCTCCACCATCTGATTCACCACACGGTTAAGAGATTGCAGATCCCCATCACTCAGGGTTTATCTCCCACCACATTCCTTCCTGGAGGATGATGATTCCCCACCGTCCCTCCTCTGTTTATTAACGCTAGGACAAACGCTAGGTCTAAACCCGAGTTCAGGAGTTCCAGCATCTCCTTAGACGTGTTCTCTGCTGGATGATGATAATCCGACCTTCTGAAACAGATGAACATCTCCACCACCACCACAGGACGCGTCTCTCCACATGGTGGTTTAACAGATGAGAAGCTACTCACTGTATCAGTCAGGGTTAAATAACTGGTTGCCAGATGAAACATAATCACCCCTGCAGTAATTATCCAATGGGAGGCCCTTACCTGTTTGCATAGTTAAGTCCAGGTGGTGACCTGTTTTTGGGCAGGCAGTGTGTATCATCACTGACTGTATTAATTTTATTAACAAGAGTAATTCTCCATTACTGTCCGTTAAGGGTTTGACCTTCTCCTGTTAATCTACCTGTCTGGAGTTACGGGGTTTTGATGCTGATGTGTGTTAATATGCTTTATTTCTCTGCTCCTTCAGCTGATGGTGCTGTGGCCCCTCTAGAGCTCAACATGACCATCCCCCCAATGACCTCCTTATCAGAAAGCGTGAGCCGGGGTCAGCCACCATCACCCCTCACTCCTGTCTCACCCACAAAAGGTACATTTTACTCCTACAGCCAGTTCACTTACTCCTACAGCCAGTTCACTTACTCCTACAGCCAGTTCACATACTCCTACAGCCAGTTCACATACTCCTACAGCCAGTTCACTTACTCCTACAGCCAGTTCACTTACTCCTACAGCCAGTTCACTTACTCCTACAGCCAGTTCACATACTCCTACAGCCAGTTCACTTACTCCTACAGCCAGTTCACATACTCCTACAGCCAGTTCACATACTCCTACAGCCAGTTCACATACTCCTACAGCCAGTTCACATACTCCTACAGCCAGTTCACATACTCCTACAGCCAGTTCACATACTCCTACAGCCAGTTCACATACTCCTACAGCCAGTTCACTTACTCCTACAGCCAGTTCACTTACTCCTACAGCCAGTTCACATACTCCTACAGCCAGTTCACATACTCCTACAGCCAGTTCACATACTCCTACAGCCAGTTCACATACTCCTACAGCCAGTTCACATACTCCTACAGCCAGTTCACTTACTCCTACAGCCAGTTCACATACTCCTACAGTCAGTTCACATACTCCTGTTCCAGTTCTCCGGACTGCCTCGTGATGTTCTGTACTTACCGATATGTCCAGTGTTTCAGTATTTTAATCTGAAATAGTGAAGGAGCTTTAATCCTGAGGGATACATGGAAAAGGGATTTTGACAGGTTTGTACAGGTTAGCATGATGTCATAGCTGCTATTCTGTCTGATGTGTCGCCTCACAGACAAAACACTGCAGGAGGACTCTCCCCCCACAACCCCAAAGAGCATGAAAAGGCCAGTCATACCAAGTGAGTCAATGATTCTGCATCTACTATGAACTGTTCAGTATCCACTATGAATTATTCAGTATCCACTATGAATTATTCAATATCCACTATGAATTATTCAGTATCCACTATGAACTGTTCAGTATCCACTATGAATTATTCAGTATCCACTATGAATTATTCAATATCCACTATGAATTATTCAGTATCCACTATGAATTATTCAGTATCCACTATGAATTATTCAGTATCTACTATGAATTATTCAGTATCCACTATGAATTATTCAGTATCCACTATGAATTATTCAGTATCCACTATGAATTATTCAGTATCTACTATGAATTATTCAGTATCTACTATGAATTATTTAATATCCACTATAAATTATACAGTATCCACTATGAATTATTCCGTATCTACTATAAATTATTTAGTATCCGCTATGAATTATTCAGCATCTACTATGAATTATTCAGCATCTACTATGAATTATTCAGCATCCACTATGAATTATTCAGTATCTACTATGAATTATTCAGCATCCACTATGAATTATTCAGTATCTACTATGAATTATTCAGTATCCACTATGAACTATTCAGTGTCCACTATGAATTATTCAGTATCTACTATGAATTATTCAATATCCACTATAAATTATACAGTATCCACTATGAATTATTCAGTATCTACTATAAATTATTTAGTATCCGTTATGAATTATTTAGTATCCACTATGAATTATTTAGTATCCACTATGAATTTTTCAGCATCTACTATGAATTATTCAGTATCCACTATGAATTATTCAGCATCTACTATGAATTATTTAGTATCCGCTATGAATTATTCAGTATCTACAATGAATTATTCAGCATCTACTATGAATTATTCAGCATCCCCTATAAATTATTCAGTATCCACTATGAATTATTCAGTATCCACTATGAACTATTCAGTATCCACTATGAATTATTCAGTATCTACTATGAATTATTCAATATCCACTATAAATTATTCAGTATCCGCTATGAATTATTCAGTATCTACTATAAATTATTTAGTATCCGTTATGAATTATTCAGTATCCACTATGAATTATTTAGTATCCACTATGAATTTTTCAGCATCTACTATGAATTATTCAGTATCCACTATGAATTATTCAGTATCCACTATGAATTATTCAGCATCTACAACGAATTATTTAGTATCCGCTATGAATTATTCAGTATCTACTATAAATTATTTAGTATCCGCTATGAATTATTCAATATCCGCTATGAATTATTCAACATCCACTATGAATTATTCAGTATATACTATGAATTATTCAGTATCTACTATGGCTTTTTCAGTACCTACTATGAATTATTTAGTATACTGTAAATTGTTCAGAAACTATTGTAAATAAATGTGTGATTATTAATACAGTAACTGTTACTGCTGTTATTTCAGAATTGAATTGTTACATAAGTTGCTTTAAATGTTCAACTGCAAATTCATATAGTCTTAATCCATCTACATGAACCCTAATAAAGCCCCTAATAAAGATATGCTTTGAGCAAGTTATAACTTGTGGGGATCCATTTCCTGATAAATGGATAAATAAATGAGGTCCCTGTTTCTTTCTTGAGCAGAACCCGTTGAGGACTACACTGCGCAGCTGAAGTCCCACCTAGGAGGGACTTGTAGCATGATGCAGGGAGGCCTGAGGATGGAGTCTCACTACATAGACACTCAGCTGGTGCAGAGGAGGCTCGTAGTCCGGACCGGCAAGAATGCCAACAAGTGCCTGGAGAAGGAGCTTGTGGTGCTCAGTGACTCTGAACGAAAGAAGGCCACGGTGGACAGGAGCCACATCTTCCAGAGCTCTGGGGCCAAACCCAAGCGTTTGATCACCGTCCTCGGAAAGGCCGGGATGGGCAAGAGCACGTTTATCCAACGCGTGGCTTTGGACTGGTCCACCGGCGGCCTTCCGCAATTCCAGTTTGTGTTTCTGGTGAACTGTAAGGTTTTGAACCTGACAGAGCCGAACTACAGCTTGAAGACTTTGCTGTTCGGTTTGTCGGCCACCCCCGGCTGTGACCACACGGAGGCGGTATTCCAGCATGTACTCTCCAACCCTGGTACGGTTCTCATTGCGTTTGACAGCTTTGATGACATTGGGGATCTGGAAGGTCTCCTTCAGTCCTACGCTACTTCGGCCACGGAGAGTGGCTACAGCGTGAGGCAGCTGTTTTCTGGACTCTTCCAGAAAAAGATTCTGCCGGGGTGCACGCTGTTGATGGCCACCAGGCCCAAGGACGTTCTGAACCAGCTGCTTCGCAAAGTGGACAGCATTATAGAGCTCAGCTGCTTCTCACCCAGGGACATAGAACTGTACACCTCAAACTATTTTACAGACGCCACGAAGCGAGAGAGCGTGCTGAGGAAGCTCCAAAGCCAAAAATACATCTTCAGCTTGTGCGCCAACCCTTTACTGTGCCGGATTACGTGCTTCCTCATGGAGCACCAAGACGCTGACGGTTACGTGTTGCCATCCACGCTAACGGATTTGTGCCAGAGGGTCCTCGATCAGCATCTAGAGCTGAAAGCCAAGGAGCAGGGATCCAAACGGGACATGACCCCGCTGTGTAAAATGGCATGGGAGGGAATCAAGACTTACAGCTCCCTTTTGAGCCAAGACCAAGAGATCTCCACGGAGCTATTGGACCATGGGATCAGTTGTGAGATCCTTGCGTCCCATACGGCGTGTGAGGAGCCTGGCAAGAGCCAGGTCACTTACTTTTCCAATCTTTTCATGCAGAACCTCCTCGGTGCCCTGCTTTTGGTGCAGTCCAAGAACATAAGCGATAAAACACTAGTGGCCCAAACGGTGCTTCACCTCCGGAAGAGGAAAGTGCATGGAGAATGGCAGGATGTCCTCCAGAGGTTTGTAATGGGGTCGCTTTACCAGAAAGCGACACCTCACTGCTCTGGGATTCTGCAAAGCCCAGCAGATTACAAGCCCAAAAGGAATGCAGTAGAGGCCTACCTGGAGAACCTCAAACCGGGCGAGCTGATGCCCAGCAGGCTGCTGGAACTCTTCCACTGCGTCTACGAGGCCAGCAGTGCCAAGCTGACCAAACTCCTGCTCAAGAAGCTTCCTGACAACCTGTCATTTTGCGGGGCTCATCTCACACCGTCAGACGTCTACGTGGTCTGGCACCTCCTTCAGCATGCCACGAGACTCAAGCGGACATTCTTCATCGACCTGCAGGATACCTGCCTTCCCCTCAGCGGTCTGAAGGAGCTGGTGGAGTTGAGCTGTGTCACGTCATTCCGGTGAGGAAGTAGATTTTTAAAAGCATTAAGTCAGCTAGATGTTTCATAGTTAATCCCCGAGGATGAGGCATCTTAAAGTGTTCCCCTGGCTCAGCAGATCAGAAATTAAACCTGGTAATAAAAGTTAATAATCGGTAATAAAACCAGAAGCCCCTCAAGGCCTTGCAGTACTGTGATTGTATCGCGGGGAAGGATGTTCTGAGGCATGACACAAAGACAGCAAACCCTCCTTCCTTGTGATAAAATCACTAGCTGCTTCCTGTTTGGTGTGGTATGTTTTCTATTGGTAAACTTTCCAGTGGTCTGTTTTTCAGTCGTGTACGGTTTATTGGTCTATGTTCCAGGGGTATACTTTTTAACGCCATGGTTTCCAGTGGTCTGTTTTCCAGCGGTCTGTTTTCTAGTGGTCTGTTTTCCAGCGGCCTGTTTTCCAGTGGTCTGTTTTTTCACTGGTCTGTTTTCTAGTGGTCTGTTTTCTAGTGGTCTGTTTTCCAGCGGCCTGTTTTCCAGTGGTCTGTTTTTTCACTGGTCTGTTTTCTAGTGGTCTGTTTTCCAGTGGTCTGTTTTCTAGTGGTCTGTTTTCCAGTGGTCTGTTTTCCAGTGGTCTGTTTTCCAGTGGTCTGTTTTCCAGTGGTCTGTTATATCCAGTGGTCTGTTTTCCAGTGGTCTGTTTTCCAGTGGTCTGTTATATCCAGTGGTCTGTTATATCCAGCGGCCTGTTTTCCAGTGGTCTGTTTTTTCACTGGTCTGTTTTCTAGTGGTCTGTTTTCCAGCAGCCTGTTTTCCAGCGGTCTGTTTTCCAGCGGTCTGTTTTCCAGTGGTCTGTTTTCCAGTGGTCTGTTATATCCAGTGGTCTGTTTTCTAGTGGTCTGTTATCCAGTGGTCTGTTATATCCAGTGGTCTGTTTTCCAGCGGTCTGTTTTCCAGTGGTCTGTTTTCCAGCGGCCTGTTTTCCAGCGGCCTGTTTTCCAGTGGTCTGTTATCCAGTGGTCTGTTATCCAGTGGTCTGTTTTCTAGTGGTCTGTTTTCCAGCGGCCTGTTTTCCAGTGGTCTGTTATATCCAGTGGTCTGTTTTCTAGTGGTCTGTTATCCAGTGGTCTGTTTTCCAGTGGTCTGTTATATCCAGTGGTCTGTTTTCTAGTGGTCTGTTTTCTAGTGGTCTGTTTTCTAGTGGTCTGTTTTCCAGTGGTCTGTTATATCCAGTGGTCTGTTTTCTAGTGGTCTGTTATCCAGTGGTCTGTTATATCCAGTGGTCTGTTTTCCAGCGGTCTGTTTTCCAGCGGTCTGTTTTCCAGCGGCCTGTTTTCCAGTGGTCTGTTATCCAGTGGTCTGTTTTCTAGTGGTCTGTTATCCAGTGGTCTGTTTTCTAGTGGTCTGTTTTCCAGCGGCCTGTTTTCCAGTGGTCTGTTATATCCAGTGGTCTGTTTTCTAGTGGTCTGTTATCCAGTGGTCTGTTATATCCAGTGGTCTGTTATCCAGTGGTCTGTTATCCAGTGGTCTGTTTTCCAGTGGTCTGTTATCCAGTGGTCTGTTTTCTAGTGGTCCGTTATCCAGTGGTCTGTTTTCCAGTGGTCTGTTTTCTAGTGGTCTGTTATCTAGTGGTCTGTTTTCCAGTGGTCTGTTATCTAGTGGTCTATTATCCAGTGGTCTGTTTTCTAGTGGTATACTTTTTAATGGCATGCTTTCCAGTGATATGTTTTCCAGAGGTATACTTTTCTGGAAGGCTTTTCAGTGGTCACAGTCACAGTCACTGAATGAGTTATTTGCTTCTTGGCTCTGTCGTGTCGCTCTTTTTTGGCAGCTCGTTTTTTGCTACAATGACTGTTACTTGCCGGGTGGTGCTGATTTGTTGCTCATTGAGTTTGATCAAATGAGACATTACAACTAGTCAGCATGTAAACCATTTTTTCTCCACTCCCCTGTCCTCTGGCATTTTTTAGACCTTAGACTTTTGACTAACCGATTGCTAACTTGCATCTGTGCTTGTGTTAAAGAGGTTGGGAATATTTGGCATCCTTTAGATTTATAATTATGCTTGTAAAAAACACTGGACAGAAACCACAGAAGACTCAGAAGAGGTTTAGTATGTCAAGTTCAGGCTACATACACTAGAAATTGTGTAAACAATATATTTTTTTATGCAAACTTTATATATATTTTTTATTTATTTCTATTTATTTCCTTTTCCTATAGAGCACCTACGTTGGATACCATTGACCTCTGGGAGGATTTGCATCGCAGTGGTGATGAACTAAACTTAAAAAATGCCATTGAGAAATTCACCATAGACCCATTCAAGGCCTCACAGTTGAGTCACATTGAGAACCTGGCACTCCTGGTCCAAATCCACAGAGAGAAGAAGCTACCGATGTGGTGAGGCATCAGAATGGCATATTTCCCTGCATCACGGTTTTTGTTTTGACTGTGATGATAATATTGGAATGTCTTCGATATCTTAGCAGCTCAGAGTTAGTGATGAAGCTAGTGTTTAGGCCAACACGCTTCCTACCTTTCCTTATTCACTTTAAACTACCTGCTGCGCTAATCGAGGTGCAGCACAGTTCGGTTTATAACAGTGTAGATTATTCTAATCCTGCATTCTGATTCCAGCGGTGCCGAGGCTGCGCTGGAGGACGGAATCCCTGCTGTGAGGCATCTTCACAAACTCGAATATGAGTGAGTACAGAATCCAGGTCGAGCCTTTTTGTGGGTTATGTGAAAATATGGTGGTTAAAGATTTTGTGGTGACACTGTCATGTGTGTAGAACGCTTCCTAGCCCACCAGGTAACGTTCTTAGTCCTAACAGTGGTAGAGTTTTTATAATACAGTGTGGTTCACAACCATCATGACTAATATGGAAGACTAGTGAAGGCTAATGGGTCTAAACGGTCGTGTGCTTTTCTTTACCCTACAGGCTCGGCCAGCAGAACGGGCCTGAGGCTTTTCTCAAACTCACCTGGATCTTACCTGCTCTCCAGTCTCTTCAGCACCTCGAGTAAGCATGGGCCTTAATCTAAATGATGAATCTAAAGCCAAGGTTTCTTTCAGAGGGGGTTAAACTTGTTCTTGTCTGAGAGATGCAGAGAGTAAGCCTGGTAGATGTAACCGGGCTGTCAAGCTAGGTCACCTGACCACATGCTAATAAAGACTATAGGGATATTAATGAGATCTGCTCTGTGGTGGTCCTGTGGGGGTCCTGACCATTGAAGAACAGGGTAATACAGTACACAGAGAAACAGATGGACTACAGTCTGGACCTGTACACCTACAGAGTGTCCTGTATGGTCCGTGGAGCTGATAAGATGGACAGTGACTGTAGATACATGTAATGACGTTATCCTTTTTTCTTCCAGTCTGGAGAACAATAAAATCGGGGACTGTGAAGCTGAAAAGCTGGCAGGTGTCCTTCACTCTTTATCATCTCTGAAGATGCTGAAGTGAGTGTTGCATCTGTTATTTATGGAAGCCCATTTCTGCCACTGAAAGAAAAAAAGGCCATGTAGTCATAATTGTGAGATAGCAAGTTTTAATTGTGAGATAGTTAGTCGTAATTATGAGATAGTAAGTCATAAGTATGAGATAGTAAGTAAATGCTGAGATAGTAAATCATAATTATGAGAATTATGAGATAGTAAGTAAATTATGAGATAGTAGGTCATAATTATGAGATAGTAAGTAAATGATGAGATAGTAGGTCATAATTATGAGAATTATGAGATAGTAAGTAAATTATGAAAAGTCATAAGTATGAGATAGTAAGTTAATGATGAGATAGTAAGTCATAATTATGAGAATTATGAGATAGTAAGTAAATGATAATAGGTCATAATTATGAGAATTATGAGATAGTAAGTAAATTATGAGATAGTAGGTCATAATTATGAGAATTATGAGATAGTAAATTATGAAAAGTCATAAGTATGAGATAGTAAGTAAATGATAAGATAGTAGGTCATAATTATGAGAATTATGAGATAGTAAGTAAATGATGAGATAATAGGTCATAATTATGAGAATTATGAGATAGTAAGTAAATTATGAGATAGTAGGTCATAATTATGACATAGTAAGTTTCAATTGTAAGATAGTCGTAATTATGAGATAATAAGTCATAATTAAGAGGTAGTAAGTAAAGTATGAGATGGTAGGTCATAATTATGAGATAGTACGTAAAATATAATAGTAAGTGATAATTATGAGAATTAGGAGGTAGTAAGTAAATGATGAGATAGTAAGTGATAATTATGAGAATGTTGAGATAGTAATTCAATTATGAGATAGTAAGCCGTAATTATTAGATACTGCATGGCATTTTTTTCTTTAAGTGACGGTAACGTCCATAGTTATTGTTGAAACCTTCTGTCTTCTTGAAACCACCTGTCCGGTCTGGTGTAACCTCGGATCTTCTCTCACCAGTCTGTCTCAGAACTGCATTGGAGATGCTGGAGTGGAGAAACTGGCCCAGGCCCTGTCAGCAGCCTCCTCACTGCAGAGTCTCAGGTAGGGCCCTGGTGTTCTATATAGGAGGCACGTCGGGGTTCGGTACTCCTTGCAGTGTCACATGACTGCAGCTACTGAATATTATTGGACGACTGAAGTGAAGCACTAATCCCCCCCATCTCTCTCTTTCTCTTTTACTCTGACCCTCTCAGCCTCTATGAGAATCTGATAGCGGACAATGGAGCTGAAAAGCTGGCCGCGGTTTTACCAGCCATGAAATCTCTGCTGGATCTGGAGTAAGTAGAGCTGACCAGAACACTGCAGATACACTTCCTGAACACACAAAATTCCATTTTTACATTATACATTATATATATATATATATATATATATATATATATATATATATACATTAGCATGTACAGACGGGCAGTAAAGGCTTAATTTGACCAGAGTTGCCAAAAATAATGGCACCTGTCTAGGTACAGTACCTGGATGAAACATATATTAACTTAATGGGGTATTTAATTAAACCCTTACATTAACAGTATATATATATATATATATATATATATATATATATATATATATATATATATACACACCTAATAAATGTAAACACTGATTTGGGAAAAAAGCACGGTGCATTATCCTGCTGCAATATCCCGTCATTGGTTGAGGTGGGGGTGGGTG
Source organism: Prochilodus magdalenae (assembly GCA_024036415.1). Lineage (NCBI taxonomy): Eukaryota > Metazoa > Chordata > Actinopteri > Characiformes > Prochilodontidae > Prochilodus > Prochilodus magdalenae. The sequence goes on along the minus strand of JAMWET010003411.1, from coordinate 27,337 downwards.
TGCATGAAGTCTGTTCACACAGTACCATTTCCACCAATCCGAATAACCATTTAAACATGCATGTGGTTCTTTGAGTGTTCATGCTGCTCTAATGAACCACTGTCTGTATTAATTAAAGCTTCAGGCTGTTATTAATCAGTTATTAATCCTAATCCAGAACTAATCCAGAATCAGATCATTCTGAAACTATTAATGATTGAAACCAAACTGTGTTCTGTAGTTGTGAGAGTGAGGTACTACAATGTGGACCCCCGTACAGACCCCCGTACAGACCGTTAGTTTAAGATTAAGAATTTAATCAGTGAATCACGAGGATGACGCTTCCCAGAACTACTAAGCTTCCCAGAATTCCCAGACTGTGTGTTTAGGCACTGTATTTGCTACTTTTATTTGCACCATTAAAACTGAAACTGATTGAAGTGGGTGCGGTGGTGGGAATGCAGATGTGGGAGTGTTCCATAAAAAGACATCAGTGCTGGGAAAGAAAAAAAGTTTATGGAAAATAAAATAAAGTAGAAAGAGCAAACAAGACGTTTAGGAAAACACGTTCCTGTCGATGTAATTCCGAAACTAACAGGCTGCTGTGGTTTGCGTACAGCTTCTCTCGTGACCTGCTGTACAGAGATGTTAATAAAAGCTGAACAGAAATCACATTCCCATATAATTCCGTGTGTGAGGTGTTAACAGAGTTCGGGTTTGGTGTGAGGTGGTTCAGATGTTCTGTACAGTGGTGGTGATGGGAACCAGGGTTCTCCATGTCTAGAACACACATGTAGACATTTTATTGACTGCCTACACCACCAGTGAACCTACATGTATCTGTATATGTAAATTTATATGGAATGTTGATGATGAAAATCTGGGAATACTAAGTCTCTTTGGGGGACTATTTGACCTCACAGCGCCCTGCAGCATGTATCCCTCGACCATGAATGGAGTTTAAGGCTGAGATCTTCTCCACACTATCATAAACAGCGTCTCAGACATCAGGCAGCGTATTCAGAACCACCTCATGTAGGAACTTCCTGTGAGGGAGCTTTTAGAGGGGGACGTTTGGTTACCTTCAATACCACTGTGAACAGCTCTGACTATTTCTAGAATGGAGCGTTTCACACTAAATGCACCACAGTGTCAATGGTAGAGGTGTTACTCACTACACTACACCACACCACACCAGTCAGACTGCTGTTACTCTGCTGCTGCTCTGCTGCTGTGCGCATGCTTGAGAGCTGAATAGCTCTGCAGTGCATTCAATGGATAAATCCATTATGTTGGTTGTGAAGATGCGGTAGGGCCGGCTAGAACATGCTGTGGCTCCAATAGGCAATAGGCTGGTCAACCAAAGCAATGAATTCAGTGACCCTCTGTGTGTGCATGTGTTAGGTGCTGAATTAAGATGGTAGTACTGAACTCGGAGCGCCGTGGCTAACACGTAGCGAAATGCTCAGTGTTTGTTCAGTGTTGAATGTGGCCGTTAGACTGGGTTTGTTCATCTGGTTGTAATGGAGCCACAACGGAGACACGTTAGCTGCTTCCTGCCACAAACTGTCCTCTCTTCTATGACACCTGTGTGACCCCTGATGCAATAACAAAGGACTGGGCTTCATGCTCGATAAAGCCGATCTGTACTGATGAGGTATGAAACGACCTGATCGGCCCCGGTATCCCTGTTAACTGGTGTTTACATACACACAGGAAGAGAAGGAAAGCCCGGCTGGAAGAGAACGTGAAGAGGTGGGAGGAAAACAGGATGCTAGAAGATGTTGCCACTAGTCCACTATGTTGGACTTCCTTTCAGTTACATAAGCCACTTGAAGCCAATAACTGAGACAATTATGATTACACCCCATGTCCCCAAGTCGTCTGTACTCACAAGTCATCTGAGCTCACAGTTCAGTCTCCGAAGCATATCTAACACTTAACTGTATTCACAGTCGCTCACAGCCTCAACTCATAACCCCATTTTCTCACCTGTGCCCACAGCGTCAAGTACAACAAGTTCACAGACGTCGGTGCTAAGAAGCTCGGCGCCGCCTTAAAGAGCTCCCCAGCCATGAAGTCTCTCCAGTAAGTCTCTAATACTCATTATACAAGCACACCTGGGCACGTTCTGTAGGCGGCATGTGGCTCTCGGCCTCCCTCCTCTCACGGTGGGTCAGCATTAAAGGGGCCGGTTCGTGCAAAACTGAACTATCCAAGCGTAACTGATGTAGCGTGTAAACATATATGTTTACACCTCAGTCCATATATAGAAATTTTATAGAAAGTTATGAAAAAAACATTATGTTTTTGTGATGTCACAGAGAGTGGCACATTTACTATATCTGGCAGTACAGACGTTTAGCTCGGTAGGTCAGAATTTGCAAGCCTTGGACTGCTTAATAAATGGGGTAGCATAAAGGGCAGCCAATTAGAATAGAGCTCATTTACATCTCGTTTACATACATCTTCATAAAATATTTTTTATAAGATTTTATAAGATTCCAGGTGGAAGTTAAGATTCCAGATATACGGTTTTTGTTTCAGTAGGGACAACAAATATAATTTCCAAAATTACAATAATAATAAAAAAACTTTTTTAACCGACCAGATGTGCATTTGATCTGCATGTACTGCACATTTGCATTTCATCATTTACATACTGTATCTTTCAGTGTTATTAAAGATGTACTGGTCTGGTTGCACCGTCTGACTTACCGGTTGTGCCGCATGACATTTCACTGTGCCGTTTCAGACTAATGACTACTTACGACGCCTGTAGAAACTTTCGTCCTTTAGCTCGAGTTTATACTTAAATATTTACAGATAAATAAACAATACTATAATAATGACACATTAAGGGGGTTTTCCTGGGGAGGTTGTACCACCTGACATGCTAAGCTAACACTCCAACCAAAATCACTCAAAAATCACATTTTATTAAATTTGTGCAAGAGCTGCTGACCTCATCATTGCACCATGAAGGTCACTTGGGGTCTTCTTTATTTTGCGGTCAAAATAAAAGTCCCTTGTTTTGGTTGTGCCGCCTGACTTTTAAGGAAGTAGGAACTTGTGATTTTTTCAAGTCGCCTTATTTTACAAACAGGAGCTTTTATTTTCACACTGTCTTAAAAAAGGGAAATAAGCTCCAATTTTATAAAATGTTTTTGAAGCGTTTCTGCTGTTCCAGCCATCATGGAGTTTAAACACAGTGTAAACAGAGTGTAAGGTGGAGCTTTCATTTTCACATTCTCTTAAAAAAGGGAAATTCCAGATACAGGGTTTTTGTTTCGGTAGTGACAATGTAAACAGTGACAACTAAGATTTGTAGAATACAGATTTGTTTAAAAAACATATTAAAAAGACCTGATGTGCATTTTATCAGTATATCCTATACAATTCCATTTATAACTATGTACAGGGGTTGGACAATGAAACTGAAACACCTGTCATTTGAGTGTGGGAGGTCTCATGGCTAAATTGGACCAGCCTGGTGGCCAATCTTCATTAATTGCACATTGCACCAGTAAGAGCAGAGTGTGAAGGTTCAGGTAGCAGGTAAGAGCACAGTTCTGCTCAAAATACTGCAATGCACACAGCATTATGGGACATACCAGAGTTCAGAAGAGGACAAGCTGTTGGTGCACGTCTTGCTGGCGCATCTGTGACCAAGACAGCAAGTCTTTGTGATGTATCAAGAGCCACGGTATCCAGGGTAATGTCAGCATACCACCAAGAAGGACGAACCTCCACCAGCATCACGTAGTGGCCTGGCCACTATCCTGCAAGAGGAATGGCTTAAACTCCCTCTGACCACTGTGCAGGACGCAGTATATGTCATTCCCAAGACCAACTGACGCTGTATTGGTCGCAAAAGGAGGCCCTACACCATACTAATAAATGATTGTGGTCTAAAACCAGGTGTTTCAGTTTCATTGTCCAACCCCTGTATATATTAAATGGTAAACACTGTATTTATTTTATTTATATTTTATTAAGCTGTGCTGGTCTGGTTGCACCGTCTGACTTACTGGTTGTGCCGCCTGACTTTTCACTGTGCAGTTTCAGACTAATGACTACTTAGACACCTGTAGAAACTTTCATCCTTTAGCTCGAGTTTATACTTAAATATTTACAGATAAATAAACATTTTTATAATAAAGACACATTTAGATGGTTTTTCTGGGGAGGTTGTACCACCTGACATGCTAAACTGACCCACTCCGGCCAAAAGCACTCAAAAATCATTTTGGGGAAAGAGGTAGTGACTTCAGTATTGCACCATAATTGTAATTCGGGGTCTCTTATATGATGTGACACTCCATCCTCTTTCGTAAAAGCATGCCAAAATAAAAGTCCTTTGTGTTGCTTGTGATGCCTGACTTTTAAGGAAGTAAGAACCTGAGGATTTTTCAAGCTGCCGATTTTTACAACATGATTTTGTTTTGAAAACCTGCCGAAATATTTTAATAATAATTTATTTATTTAATTTCTAAGTGCATAACCTTTGGTACAGTTAGTACTCCAGCAACATATATGATTGGACAGTTTTTTATTATTTTTTTTATTATTTAAAAATTTTATATGAATGCACTTTTACATAAGAGGTATGATTCAATAATGTTTTGAATACAGTGCACGTAATATCAATGACCTAGTAACATAAACACCCTGTTAAATTGCGAAGCTGAGTTCACATGTTTGTGGTAGAAACACAAACTGGATATTCCATTGTTTTGTTTTTTTATTTGATGAGCTGCCATGGAAAATTCTGCCTCCAGAAGCCAAAACCTTCCACCGAGTGCCGCAGTAAACGGAATGCACTATTAATACCTCATCATACTCATCTAGTTTCTCTCTTCTTTCCCAGAATGTGGAACAACTGCATCCCTCTTGGGGTTTTCGAACACCTTCGGCATCAGGACTCCAGAATTAGAGCCCTGTGAAGCATGTACTGTCTGCTCTCTGATTGCTGCTACCTGTTCCTTTATCAATAATGCACGTCTATGCAATGCTGTACGCACAGCAAGGACACTAAACTGTAAGATGTTACTGAGATGCACTATTTCTGTATGTCCCTTTGTCTGCGTTTGGCTCCCAAATAAAGTTTGTATTTTTGATTTTTTTAAGGAACAAACTGAGTTGTGTGTTTCTTTAAACCATTTCTGAATAATGCAAATACTTATTAAAAGAAAAGTCAACATAAAGTGCTGATGTAAGTGCAGGTATTGGTGGCCACCATGGCCAGACGTGTATGTTAGGACTGAAATGGTTTCTTTATGCATGTTTTAAATAAAACCCTAACACATGCTGAATATGTGTTTAGGTACTATTCACAGTGGTGGTGAAGGTAACCAGACGTCCCCCTCTAAAAGCTCCCTCACAGGAAGTTCCTACATGAGGTGGTTCTGAATACGCTGCCTGATGTCTGAGCCGCTGTTTATGATAGTGTGGAGAAGATCTCAGCCTTAAACTCCATTCATGGTGGAGGGATACATGCTGCAGGGCGCTGTGAGGTCAAATAGTCCCCCACAGAAACTTAGTATTTCCAGGTTTTCCAGATTTTCATCATCAACATTCCATACACACTCAGAAGACATGTGTAGGTTCAATGGTGGTTTAGATGGTCAGTAAAGTGTCTATATGTGTGTTCTAGACATGAAGAACCCTGATTCCCATCACCACCACTGTACAGAACATCTCTCAATCACTCTGTTTACACCTCACACCTGTGAACAGTTCAGACTTTCTGATGGAGCGTTTCACCCCAAACAGCTCTGAATGACTTGAAAATGGGTGGAGCTCCAGCCAATGCATTTAAAAACCTGAAAATAATATGTTTTCTTTGGGGACTCTTATTTTCCACAGCGCCCTGCAGCATGTTTCCCTCCACCATTTTAAAACAGAGGTGGAGGTCTTGTTCAATTCACCTCCACTGTTAGAACTACTTACCTGGTTCATAACAAACCACACTGAATATACATCTGAAGCGTGATGCACATACTGGGGGGGAAAAAATACAGTGCTCATTTGGGATTTACATAACGTGAAAGTAATTATTTATTAAATATATAATATATTTATATATATTGTGAGTGTCTGAAATACTTCAGATCAAATACATCATTTACAGCATGTAACAAATGTACAGTTCATAAGAGAATCTCAGAGAAAGCAGCACAATACTGAGGATTTAAGAACCCTGCCAGTCTCAGGATGTATTGCTTACCTAAACAGTCTAGTCTAGTAAAAGAAAAACGCTCATGCACAGTTAGGCCAGGCATCATGGCTCTCTGGCCCGGCCAAACTAATAGATGTTAAGTGCTTATTACTATTAGATCTGTTGCAAAACCAAACACTGTGTGTGTAACGTGATGGAACTAGTTATGGCCTAGATGTACAACAAAATTATGGCAACAGCAAAAAGTGAGGTTTAGAAATAAGTAAGTGAAATTAGTGAACATGGTATTCAGCAGCCGCGGTGTTGGGTGCTGTGTGACATCCATCTGAGAGCGTCGTATCAGTCTTTCCCTGAACAAATCCCACCTGGTCTCAAGGCCAGTCCTCCCTTGACCTTGGCCAACCTGTGGAGAAAAAACACCCTGCATGTTGGCACAGGCTTATGATCTATAGTATGTGCACTATAGTAAACACTCGCTTACTTTTTACTGCCAGGGAATCTCCTGCAAAATGTCCAGGCCCACATTTCTTCCTGCCTGGCTTCCAAGACCTCCATTGCTCCTCCGATCTCCCACCGAAGAGCTGGCTGCCACTTCGGACCTTGCAGAGTCTACTCCAGATATCCTTCAAAAACATCGAGCTCAGTGTCTGTGTCATACGGGACGGAGGCAGGGTCAGACAGGACACCCAAATCCACCAGCGCTTGGTCCATATCCTCTGGCAGGAACACAATCCCTACATTAAGGACTATGTATTCCATCAGAAAGGCATAGTAGAGTATTAACACGTTGACAAAAAACAGGCCCAGATAAAACATATATGGAAGCTCGTCGATGAACGATTCCACAGAATCTCGTTGCAGATAAATTGAGTGGGTCATAGAACCCTACACATGTGGTTTTGTCTTCTTCTCTTAGGACAGTCCTACAAACTGTGAAGCATGTATGGCGAGGAGAAGAAGCAGAAGCTACAGCAGCAGCATAAGATGGCTAATATAGCAGTCAGAAGGAGTGAAGAGATGCTGGGGTCATAACTGCTGATCTTGTGGTCTGTTTCAGCATATATTAGCTTTCAAAAACTGATCCAACCTCCACTCCTCATGTCCCACATGTCCAGCAGGATGAGTTGGCTCAACCACCATATGGAGCAGTCTGTAGAGGAATTTATCAACATAACATTCGACTTATAGCTGGCAGACGAGCTGATCATGGCAGGTTATAGACTCTGTAGCTATATCAGATCTTTGTATTTTTCGAAATACAAAAAAACCCTGATAAAGAACATTAAAAGATGTCACTTGGCAGCCTGAGAGAAAAGCACCCACTAATATCCATCTTTAAGGCCTCCTTTCGCTCCAGTTAATCCACTTCTGCTCGACTCCGGTGAACTTTTCAGTTGATTTCGGACCTCATTACTTACAAGCCGTCGAATCTAAATCATTTGGTGAGCAGAAAATAATGTTTACAGCCATAAAACAACAAGCCCGAATCACGAAAACAAGCGTCGCTCGCGTGTGACGCATTCACCAATGCGCCAAGCCGTGGCGCCGAACTGAACACTGGGAAATGAAGTCCGCGCTGCTCCGCTCGCAAGCGACGCCAGCTCTGGTTAGAACTACAAGTCCCATAAGCGCGTGCGGAAGCTGTCACTGTCCTGTGCGGCTTGTCAGGCAGTTAGCCAGCAGCTAGCGATGTTTTCGCATTTTGCTGCGACTGCCATGGGATTATTTCGCCTGGTTTAGCGAAAATTAGCAAAGGTGTCACAGGAAACGAACCCGCAGCTATGTTCGGGCGGTCCAGGAGCTGGGTGGGAGGGCAAGGGAAGTCCAAAAATATTCATTCTTTGGACCATTTAAAGTAAGTGTCGCGAGCTCGTATCTTTAGCCGTATGCTAATTGCGAAGAGGTCGCTAACATAGCAGACAGTGTTTCAGGGTTTTCCTCTTTCTGTGGGTGATTATTTGTTGTTATTTAGTTTCGGGGGAGTTGCCTGCTTGTCTGGAGGCAACACGGATGTGGTAGCTAGCTGGCATTATATACCAAATAAGCTAACAAGGCTTAAGGTGGCTTCCTATTCGCCAGCTTCTGGATTGAGTTTTCCCGTCCCCCCTTAAATGCTGCAGCAGTTACTGTTGCACCATTTAAGGTGGAACTGGAATATTTAACTAAAAAGCTGGCTTGGTTACTACCTGAACTGCGGTAAAGTCCAGAAGTACCATAAACTGTGCTTATTTCTAACTCTTTAAGGAAAACGCCAGCATGAGAACCTCTAAAAATTAAACGGTTAACATGTCAGCAAAGTTCATTCACATTTGTTGGGTTCACAGTGGTAGTAAATTGAGCCAGACATCAAATTCTAAAAGCTCCCTCACAGAAAGTTCCTACATGAGGAGGTTCTGAATACGCTGCCTGATGTCTGAGACGCTGTTTATGATAGTGTGGAGAAGATCTCAGCCTTAAACTCCATTCATGGTGGAGGGCTACATGCTGCAATCCATAATAAGGAAACTTAGTATTTCCAGGTTTTCCAGATTTTCCATCATCAGCATTCCATATAAACTCTGAAGACACGTGTAGTTTCACTGGTGGTTCTAGATAGTAAATATAATGCCTATATGTGTGTACTAGACATGGAAACCCTAGTCGCCTTCACCACCACTGTTCAGATATCAGATTCTTTACAAATGAGCTACACATGTGCACATGTGACGTAAGCAAGGATGGGTCTGGTCTTATCTCTGTACCTGAGCGACCCAACATCTGCGATTACAGACATCCAGCGAGCAGTGGTGTCCTCCATGCGTCCTCCTGTTAGTGCAGCACCATCGGCAGACGGCTGCACCACGCAGGACTACATGCACACAGGCCGTTACCACGACTGTCCTTAACACCACGTCACCGTCACCAAAGACTGCAGTGGTGTCGTACCAGACTGTCATGGAGTGACTCAGAATGGCAGCGGGTCATCTTCAGTGACGAGTCCCGCTTTAGTCTTGGTGGAGACGCCCAACGAATCCGTGTGTGGAGGCACCGTGGTCAGCACCGAGGTGAATGGTTTGTGGTCACACCTCCAGAAGGCCTGGTGTTAACCCACCTTCACCCCTACCGCACCATCTGCAGGAACTGTGTGAGGATATTCAAGCTGCATGGGATGGATTATCACAGGACACCATTAGGAACCTCTACAGCTCCATACCGAGACGTCTGGCATGTTGGGTTAGCAAACACGGCGGCCCGGCGCCATACTGGCTGGAGAGAATTGATGTTTTTAATAAGTGTACAACCATGTATACAACACACATATAGACACTGTATTGACTATCTAAACCACCAGTGAACCTACACGTGTCTTCTGAGTGTATATGGAATGTTGATGATTGAAAACCTGGAAGTTCCTTTGGGGGACTATTTGACCTCACAGCTCCCTGCAGCATGTATCCCTCCACCATGAATGGAGTTTAAGGCTGAGATCTTCTCCACACTATCATAAACAGCGTCTCAGACATCAGGCAGCGTATTCAGAACCACCTCATGTAGGAACTTCCTGTGAGGGAGCTTTTAGAGGGGGACGTCTGGTTACCTTCACCACCACTGTGAACAGTTCTGCCTCTAGAAAGAAGATTTCACACTCTGAATGACCTTGTTGAGATGTTAAAGGTTTAATGATGTAGAAATCCTCTTCATAACGAATTAAAAACATGGGTAGCAGATTTGTGTACCCTAATGTAGCTCAGCTTGTCCACCAGTTTATTGATGATCATATTCATAACCCGTGTGCTAATGCACCATCTGATTAATCTGATAGAGGTGATGTTAGTGCTTCTAGACACTGCTATCATTTCCAGTACCGAAGTGTCAGTGTGCTTGTTTTAAACCCATCTAGGTACATGTATCATGTCCTGACGAAGAACACAACAGTGACTGATCACAACCGCAACTTGCTGGTTGAGACGATCCGCTCCATCACCGAAATCCTTATCTGGGGGGATCAGAATGACAGTTCGGTGTTTGAGTAAGTATCTCCAGGGTTATCAAATGGGTGGGTGAAATTCTGATACCCCATATGATCCCACACAGCATGACGTTATGTTCTAGATAACAGATCTAGCATAACTGCTTGCGTTTTTGATATCTCACGGAAAGTTTTTTTCTGTGTGTGTAACAAGCACCTGACATGCAATCTAATTTTCCTTTCAGCTTCTTTTTGGAGAAGAACATGTTCGCGTTCTTCCTCAACATTTTACGACAGAAGTCTGGGCGGTACGTTTGTGTCCAGCTCTTGCAGACGCTCAACATACTGTTTGAGAACATAAGTCATGAAACGTCTCTCTGTAAGTATTCGCTGAAGGCTATGGCTGTTTACAGCACTGTGCTTAAATCAGACGCCCTTCATTTATTTAGATTTAGATTTACAGGATTCGGTTTTCTCCAAAACACAGTAATTTGTCTAGGCTCCACCCCCTGATAATACCAGTGCCTCCTGATTGGTCACTCCTGTCCACTCTATTTTGACTAGTCAACCGGCATCCTGCTACAAGCTCTTACAATTTTGTCAGTTCGATCGAAAGTCCGATCCTGAATATCTGGGGGAACACCTGGGAGACCTGGTAGACCAACCAACACTGTCCCGGTCCGATAAACAACAGCTTCCATCTCTGAGAGAGGAGAACATCAAGCTCCACTCCTGCTTCAGGTCTGAGAACATCCACAGGTGTCTCTGTCCATCTCTCTTCCACTGTGAGAGACACCTCAACACTATGGAGGTCTGAAAGGAGGTGTAGCTGTTCAAGAAGCTCCTCACTGAGAAAGGGAGACCCACACACATCCAACAAAGAAGCTGCTGGTGTTCTCAGCACTGTGGACTAACCACCCCAGAATCCAGAACCACAACACCACTGACTGTGTTTGAGGTTACCTGGATGGTGACAAGAAGCAGAAAATGAGGTGTATCTCTTTGGGGAACTGAAGGCGAGTCTCCTATAGCTGTAATGAAGTAATAGAGAGGACACTGGACAGTAAATAGATATGTGTATGCGTTTATTTGGTGATTAGAGTATTTGGCTAAATAGTGAATACATTGTACGTGGTACCTGGTGACTCAGGAAATTAAATCATGCCTGGTGGTCCCTGACTTTTGCACAGTGCTGTGAACAGTGTTACGCTTTATTTCCCCATCCACTGGCTGGGGAATTAATGCTCTCTTCTTCCCCCCTCCAGATTACTTGCTGTCCAATAACCATGTTAATTCCATCATTGTCCATAAGTTTGACTTCTCTGATGAGGAAATTATGGCCTACTACATCTCCTTTTTGAAGACCTTGTCTCTGAAACTCAACAACCACACTGTTCATTTCTTTTACAATGAGGTAAGGTGTTTTGTGTTTTGTGATGAGATGTCTAGAAGGCTCTGGCCCTTTGCCAAGTCCTCCAGGTTCCCGCCGACGGGTTTTACAGCTTAGACCACAGCCAAACCGCTTTAGAGGAATACTTTGCCCTGTGTTGAGCACCGTTAACCCCATTTGGTAACACTAACTGTACCCAAGCTTTTATCCATTTGGTTCACATTAGCGTTTTCTGTTGAACTTGTTGAGCACTAGATAAATATGAATACTCAATGAGGGGTTTAATAATATTTGATGAACTTAATGAAAATAACTAAATCATTTGTAAGCAGAAAATCCATTCAGTGCTGTTACCACAATTTTCTAAATGTTTGTTTATTAAGCTAATTATCAGTTTGTTGCCTGTAACACACAGTTACCAAGTCGCAGTTTTAAAGCAGCAGTATCAGTTTATTCTCCAGGTGCAGTTCAAACGAGTTCCCCTCTGCTCTGGACTGCTACCTAGCTAGCATGTTCTCAGCTGCATTTATTACAGAGTAGTAGCCACTGTCCTGCCTAGCTAGTACAGGAGGGAATCACAAAAGGCCACATGATCACAATATGATTGCGATTTTGTGATCTGGTGAGTATTGTGATAACATACACTCATCGTCAGAGTAACAGCTGCACCCAGAAGGAGGTGTGGAATTGTGGTGCTGTTGGGAAGGAAGGTAAAGGTGACCAGGATCGATATCTGCCGATAAATTTAGACTGATATGATCAATATTTATTGAGCTACACATACGGAATTAGTGTCAGATACTGCTGAGTCAGCCAGATACAGTGATAAGGCCCATCCTTGCTTACGTCACATGGGGGGCCTCGCTTAAAACTTGGATCATTAGCGCGTCAAACCACGTTTTATTCCTGTAGGTTGATTCCTTCTTAGTGCAGCTATTTGTGCAACTACTCTTTTGACGATATGTTATTAAATTTAACCTAAGGTTGTTTTATGAATCTGCTGACTAGCAGTAAAGACGATAGCTTATTTCAATTTTTATCTGTTAAATAAAACTTATATATATATATTTTTTTCTTATCAAAATGTAAACTAAGTAGAACAGAAATAAAATATCAGAAAACTACATTAGTTTCCTCCTAATCAAGTAAATAATCAGTCTAAATTAAAATGTTAATTATTTAATTATTGTTCATCTTCTTCTTCTTCTTCTTCTTCTCCTTATTATTATTATTATTATTATTATTGTTTTTTCTAAAAGCTTTAAAAGGAATAAACAGGATTTCTAATATCTGATGTAATATTTGAATCATTAATTATATTTGATAGATACAGGCTTACATGAATACGGTGTGCTAGGAAGCCTAAGTCACACTACAAAAAGTTTATTACCTGTGCTCAATTAACCTGTGCTCAATTAACCTGTGCTGAATTACCTGTGCTGAATTACCTGTGCTGAATTACCTGTGCTGCTTGGTGTTATGTTGTAGAGAAATGTGAACCAGAATACTTCATTAAGTGGACCAGTAGTGTTTCTATGGCTCCTTTGTATAGGGGAAAGTTATTGGTGTACTGTAAATGGTTGTACTAATTGGTTTCTTTGTTCTTTGACACTGTGCTTGTTTGCTGGTGTCGAGAATAAAGGAAGCCTGGAAGGAAGGATTTGCTGTATGAGAGATTTGTGGCTGCAAACTTCATACACATCCACACAAACTGGAGAAGTACTAGCTTTGCACGCTGTGTATTTCTAGAAAACCACAGCACCAGCCAAAGTAGAAGCTGTTTTGCTGACCAGGGTTAAAAAATGCCAGGCCATGTCGCTCAGTTGAACTAGAGATATCAGATAGCGTGGGCCGTTTGGAGAGGCAGTTGATGGGATCTCGATTCTGTCTTGACATTGTTTGTTCAGCCCTCTGTGAAGGACTGAAGGCCCGACTGATATCACAGATAAGGAACTGATAATGCCAGCTGCCGTTAAAGCTGTTAGTTCATGTCGTAGGATGATCAGTCAAGTTTTTGTCAAAATTTAAGACGTTTAGGTGGAAAAATAGGGAAATAATATTCGTCTGTTTTAGTGCGGTGTGTCACAGATGCATCACAATGTGGAAGACAAATGAGTTATGATTTCTGATTCATAGTGACTTAAATATGACGGTAGTGCTCCTATACAGTCAGTGGAACCGATAACATGGACAGTGAGTCGACATACAAGGAGATGTACTTAACGAAGTGGCCAGCGGGTGTGTATTCTATATATCGTCGCTGTCCAAAGTAAAACATGTATCTCCATTTTTGTTGATTTTTACTTTTATGCCTCATTTGATCACATGAGCTGCTGTTTACACTGTGTGGAAATTTTATGAAGAATGGACCAACAGAAATGGCCCAAAACAGCTTGGAAAGACGTCTGGTTCCATTGACTTCCATTCAAATTGAATGAGGTTTTTGGCCTCTCCTGTAAAGTTGCCATTTTGGAGATACCTGTTTTTCTTTGGACAGTGATGATATACTGTACTGTAACACACGTATCTGAGTCAGCCATTGTACACGTGCATTAACACGTGCTACACACTGATGTGTGTAGTTTGAGACTGGCTATATATGTGAGAAGCCAAAGGTAAATATCTCCAGTGTTTACAGTAGACGGCCATTTTTACATGTACATGAACTGGAGTTAATTCAAAGACATTTGTGTTGGTCCATTCATTATGATATACCTGTTTTGTTTTATGTGAGTGTATAAATATAATTATATACTATATATGTTCTGTATAGGACTTGTTCTTTCCTTGTAAGTTAATGTAAAGACTTTTTAAATCCTTTCTGTTGGTCCATTTAGTTTCACACAGTGTAATTGATGCTACAGCTGCTAACCTTAATATCCGCTGGTGTTATCGGTCAGCTGTTGTATCAGTCGGGCTGTAAATGCGAAAGCCTGTGTAGTAGCTGTAGTAATGGTAGCACCACCGTAGTCCAGCTTTCCTCTCTCTGAGCTAATCCTTCCGTCCAGTGTGGTGCCCTGTTCACGGCCTCGCTCTCTGTCTCCCATGCTTCCAGCACACTAATGATTTTGCCCTGTACACGGAGGCCATTAAGTTTTTCAACCACCCAGAGAGCATGGTCAGGATCGCAGTCAGGACTATCACTCTCAATGTGTATAAAGGTGAGTAAATGAACAGCCTGGCTCTCTGCTGCAGCTGCCTGCTCTTCTCCCACTGCTGTTAATCACTCTTAACATGCCTCTGAAACACGGCAATGCTGATGCGGCTCTGCGCCCTCTCTCATGAGGTAACACACACGGCCACACGCTCACCAAAGGTTATGACTGCCTTCCTTCTTTATTCACTGGGGCCCTTTTCCATGGCCCTTAGAAATGGATTTTGGCTATTGCTCTGTCTACATCATCTTATTAACGCCTAAGCTCTTGCCTGCTTCTTACTCTCAGCCTGTGAGTAGCTTCATAATCTCTATTGTTCTTGGGATAATGTGGGGTTTGTCAGGTTTTGGGCCAAATTGGCAGAAGGTGCATGGTGCATTAATGTACTGACATGCCCGTTGGTTATCGTCGACCTCATTGCATTCGTATTTGAATGTGTGTTGACTAGAGATGGCACGATACCGATACTGAAACACTGAGTATCGACTAATACTGAGTCCAGCCCATTATTTCTGCTCTTTAAAAAGAATAACGCTTTGAAATAAGATGTTCTCAATTTAATCGTTCCACTTTAGATGACCCTCTAAAGGCTCATAGCCTTCAGGTACGTGAATAAATAGATCAGTTTCAAACCCTGTAACCATCGCTGCCTATATACTTTGATGCATCCTCTGTTGTGGCATAGCAGTGCAACCACTAGAGGGCAGTCCAGAGTCGAAAGTTTCTGACAACAACAAACAAGGAACAGTGGAGGAGGGTGTGATAATGTACAAAACAAAATTAAAGAGGCTGTGTGACATCATGTGGATGTTTCCAGACTAGGTCACACAGCCTCTATTTTTCCTTCATCATGTTCCTATGCCAGGAGACATGTTTTGCTTGACTACTGGCTACACTGCCCCCACGGTTCCCAGTGCTACTGCTCCATTCCACCCACAAACATTCAAAGAACGAAATGAACTCTCCGTCCGTATCTGTATTTAACATTGAGCATAAACAACCCTCAAGGCCGTTTCCACACTTGCCCTGTAGACTCGAGTACGCACCCAGGACTGATTCCAGGTGCCCATGTACAGGCGCCATTATAACCAAGTTACCAAGGAAGTACATTGAAACAGAATTCCATTTATTTTTCCAGCTGTAGTTTTATTTAAAACGCTAAGATGTAAAGTCATTCAGAACTAACTTGCAGAGTCAGATTTTTTTCACAGTGGAGGTGAATGGAACCATGTCTACCTTTAAAAGCTCCCTCACAGAAAGTTGCTATATGACATGGTGATGAATATGCTTTTTGATGACGTTGACATCGCTTTATTAAAACCCATATTTTAAACCCATTGTGGATCCTTAGAATATTTTGCGTCACAAGTATGATGACACAAAATGCATAGGGCAGAGATTTTGATTTTGACGCACGCTGCATACTACACCAGACCACTGTTTAATATGACCCTACCCTACAGCATAGGGGTTTTTAAATATGATGGTATTTAGTCATTATAAATCATGTCGCAGCATGCTCATTACAAATTGAGTAAAAATTAAAGTCTTTGTAGTTGCAGATTTTATTATTATTATTATTATTATCATCATCGTCATTTTTAGGGTATTTTTATACATAACACACGTTACGTGCAGATTTATTTATTTATTTATTTTTTTGTGATTTTTGTATCTGTAATATGATTGACCTTGTAAGTTGCTCTGGATAAGAGTGTCAGCTAAACGCCATAAATGTAATGTAAATGTAAATAGTTGTTTTAGTTAAAATTGAAAGGAAGTCTCTTTATCGTAAAAATACACTTCTGCAAGTCACACTGTAAATGCTGAAATCCTCATTCACCGGCATCTGGTCGGGAGTGTTTCACTCCACATCGTACGTCTTTACATAATAACATCACACATACAGGCTCAAAAAGGTCTGGCTCAATGTTTAGGCCTCAAACGCTCTCAAAATCAACATCATCAGGTTCAGGATCTGATTACAGCAGTAACTGGTCCAGTCGCATCTTTAGAAGACACACCTTCACCATGTTTTGACTCCAGGATCCGAAGCAGAATGTTCTTTGGCATGTTGCATGCAATTGCATATTTCCACCAGAGAGGTCTCCAAATCCCCAAATCTTACACATTGCAGCTGTTTTTATACCAGCGGGTCTTTTCTATTTCAGGGTGGATCCTCTGATTCTGATTATCGGATCGGTGCCATCTCTGGTGTTCACTCAGTAAATGTTAAATGAGCTCCCTGTTGGTATATGCCCGTCCTCTTTGCTTTACAGCATGTCAGTGTGCATTGGCAGAGTCTTTCGAAGCTCCTCGTGTTCTCACGGGTATATTGTTCATAGAGGTGTCACTGTGTTTTGGTGGTGGGCGGGGGGGTCTGTTTGTAGGGCTGTTCTTTTGCATAGGTGTGGAGGGTGTGGTGGGATTTTGAGCTATATACTATAATCCTATAGGGCTAGAAGCTCCACTAGCTCCACTCAGTCCCTTAACCCTATTAACCGAGTGTCTGTTTTCCCTTCTCCCTCTATGGTGACTCCTGTGTGCCTTATTCCAGTGTCATGTAAGTTGGTCAATTTCAGAATTTCTTCTTGTGCCATTTGACCTGCATGCTCTTTTTCAAGCACACAAATGTTTGGTGTATGTTTTGTTCAAAATGTACTTTCTGGGTTTGTTACCCGTCAAAGGGCATCGCATACGCTGCACCATTAGATGCCCATGCCTTAATTCAGATGTTTTCTTTCTGTGTGGTGTCAGCAGTGTTTGTATGTCCGTCGTGCATTTTTGTTGTCTTCTTAATGGGAAGATGCTGGAGTCTATGGTTCACACAGCAGCACCTTGTAGCAAACGAATCCTCATATTTTCTCATTGCCCAGTTTTATCCCTTAGTTAGTTTAGTTTAGTTTAGTTTTATCCCCCACAAGTCCAACTCAAAATTACACAGCAAAGTGTTTGTACACAGTTGAGTCACATTATTATGACCACTTCTACTTTCGACCGCAACAGCACGCAGCTCATGAAGGCAGCCACTTTTTCGTGGCCTTCTCTAGGCCCACTCGTCCATCTGTATGGCACCAATTTGGATATGAATCCATCATTGCAGATCACATATACTCATACAGGCTGATTGTCTAACCTGGGTTGGATGGGATCTTCTAGCAAGACAGTGCCATATGCCACATGGCTAGAAATGTCCCACATTGGTTGGAAGCGGATGATCAAGACTTCCAAGTACTACCCTGGCCCTCCCCAGACTTGAACCCAACTGAGCATCTGTGGGACCACCTTGGTTGTTGTGTTCGCTCTATGGATTCTCCCCCACACTCCCTCCAGCAACTGTGGGATGCACTGCCGTCAACATGGCTCTAGATACCTGTGACAACCTACCAGGACCTTACTGAATCACTCCCAGCCCGTCTAGCTGCTGTTCGTGCTGCACACAGCTGCTACTCTGGATTTTAGCTGGGGGTCATAATAATGTGACTCGACTGTGTGTTAAATATTATACGGAAGGTAAACTCATGGTGACTACTCAGTAGTTTTAAAGAGGAAGTCCAGCAATTTCTCAAAATTTCTATATGATACATCCACTGGGGTGTTAACAAAGTGATTGAGAGTGGGTTTGGTGTGCGGTGTAAACAGAGTGATTGAGAGTGGGTTTGGTGTGCGGTTTGGTGTGAGGTATAAACAGAGTGATTCAGAGTGGGTTTGGTGTGAGGTGTATACAGAGTGAGTGAGAGCGGGTTTGGTGTGAGGCGGTTCAGATGTTCTGTACAGTGGTGGTGATGGGAACCAGGGTTCTCCATGTCTAGAACACACATATAGACATTTCATTGACTATCTAAACCACCAGTGAACCTACACGTGTCTTCTGAGTGTATATGGAATGTTGATGATGAAAATCTGGAAATACTAAGTCTCTTTGGGGGACTATTTGACCTCACAGCGCCCTGCAGTATCCCTCCACCATGAATGGAGTTTAAGGCTGAGATCTTCTCCACACTATCATAAACAGCGTCTCAGACATCAGGCAGCGTATTCAGAACCACCTCATGTAGGAGCTTTCTGTGAGGGGGCTTTTAGAGGGGTTACCTTCACCACCACTGTGAACAGTTCTGACTTTATTTAGAGTGGAGCACTTCACACCAAATAGCTCTGAATAATTTAATTTGCATCTTAAACATTTAAATTGATGCTGAAAATTTGAGGCTGCTCAAAAAAGGGTGGAGTTCCCCTGTGAGGCAATGCATTTAATGTTACTGGTGCTTTTCAGTCCAATCTTGTATCACCCCACTGTAACTTTGCAGCTTTTTGAGGCTGGCCCCGTGTTCACTGAGCATGACTTCTGCTGTATGAGCCCAGGCCTGCTTTAATGGCAGTCACTCTCAATCTGCTTTGCAGTGGATAACCAGCACATGCTGCACTACATCCGGGACAAAACAGCCGTGCCGTACTTCTCCAACCTGGTCTGGTTCATCGGGAGCCACGTCATCGAGCTGGACAAGTGTGTTCAGACAGATGAAGAGTAAGAAAACTTGGTTTGGGTTTTATAAACATTATTCATTTCAGTTACACAAAAAAGATATCGACAGTAAAATGAGTAATAATCCTCCAAGCTCCTACCAGTGCCAGTAAAAGTTCCTTCCTGTAGACCTCCACTGGAGTAACAGTACTAAAGTGTTTACCTTAAGTATGGAGAGTAACAGGAGTATGGTTTATTAGGGCTCTAATGTCCTATTATCATTTCTGGAACAGGACTCTTCACCAGCTCAGTGTAGGTGAAGAGACTCCAGTGTCTCTCAGTCCACCAGTCTCTAATAGAAGCTCATTCCTTAGTCTGACACTGACGTCTATTCACATCATCATCAGCACAGAACACTGAAGGAGAACGGGTTCCATTAGCTAGAACCCTGGTGGGTACACCAACACGCTATCTACAGTACACCAACACATTACACTTACTGAGTTACTGTACACCAACACACTACTTACAGCACACTAACACATTACACTTACTGAGTTACTGTACACCAACACACTACTTACAGCACACTAACACATTACACTTACTGAGTTACCGTACACCAACACACTACTTACAGCACACTAACACATTACACTTACTGAGTTACCGTACACCGACACACTACTTACAGCACACTAACACATTACACTTACTGAGTTACCATACACCAACACACTACTTACAGCACACTAACACATTACACTTACTGAGTTACCGTACACCGACACACTACTTACAGCACACTAACACATTACACTTACTGAGTTACCGTACACCGACACGCTACTTACAGCACACTAACACATTACACTTACTGAGTTACCGTACACCGACACGCTACTTACTGCACACTAACACATTACACTTACTGAGTTACCGTACACCGACACGCTACTTACTGCACACTAACACATTACACTTACTGAGTTACTGTACACCGACACACTACTTACAGCACACTAACACATTACACTTACTGAGTTACTGTACACCGACACACTACTTACAGCACACTAACACATTACACTTACTGAGTTACCGTACACCAACACGCTACTTACAGCACACTAATACACTACACTTACTGAGTTACCGTACACCAACACGCTACTTACAGCACACTAACACATTACACTTACTGAGTTACCGTACACCAACACGCTACTTACAGTACACTACTCCACATATACACAATACATACAGACACTATAAGAGATACACTCTACACAGTGTGCACCATATACACAACGACAACACATATACACAATACATACAGACACTACATGATGCATTCTACACAGTATACACCATATACACAACCGCTCCACATATACACAATACATACACACACACACACCGTACAATATACACTCTACACAGTATACACCATATACACACCGACACCACATATACACAGTGCATACACACACTGTACAATATACACTCTACACAGTATACACCATATACACAACCGCTCCACATATACACAATACATACACACACACACACACACACCGTACAATACACACTCTACACAGTATACACAACATACACACAGACTCCACATATACACAGTACATACAGACACTACATGATGCACTCTACACAGTATACACCATATACACAACCACTCTACATATACACAATACATACACACACTGTACAATATACACTCTACACAGTATACACCATATACACAACCACTCCACATATACACAATACATACACACACTGTACAATATACACTCTACACAGTATACACCATATACACAACCACTCTACATATACACAATACATACACACACTGTACAATATACACTCTACACAGTATACACCATATACACAACCACTCCACATATACACAATACATACACACACTGTACAATATACACTCTACACAGTATACACCATATACACAACCACTTTACATATACACAATACATACACACACTGTACAATATACACTCTACACAGTATAGACCATATACACACCAACACCACATATACACAATGCATACACACACTGTACAATATACACTCTACACAGTATACACCATATACACACCGACACCACATATACACAATGCATACACACACTGTACAATATACACTCTACGCAGTATACACCATATACACACCGACACCACATATACACAATGCATACACACACTGTACAATATACACTCTACACAGTATACACCATATACACAACCACTCCACATATACACAATACATACAGACACCGCGCAATATACACTCTACACAGTATACACCATATACACAACAACTTCACATATACACACTACATACAGACACTATAAGAGATACACTCTACACAGTATACACCATATACACAACGACAACACATATACACAATACATACACACACTGTACAATATACACTCTACACAGTATACACCATATACACAACCACTCTACATATACACAATACATACACACACACTGTACAATATACACTCTACACAGTATACACCATATACACAACCACTCCACATATACACAATACATACAGACACTATAAGAGATACACTCTACACAGTATACACAACGTACAAGCAATAAACAAACTCTTTATGGACAAATATTATACAGTTTACAAATGGGTTACAGACAGTATAAATCCGATTAAGATGTTGTGGCATGGCCTTAACAGCCCGTTCATGCCCGGAAACTCTCTCCAGTGTAGCTGAATTAAAATAATTCTGCAAAGAAAACTGGGCCAAAATTCCTCCACAGAGATGTAAAGACTCATTGCCAGTTATCGCAAACACTTAATTGCAGTTGTTGCCGTTAAGGGTGACACAACCTGTTATAAGGTGTAAGGGGCACTGATTTTTTCACACAGGGCCAGGTTGGTTTGGATAGTGTTTGGACATATGAAACATTAAAGTGTGACAAACGTGCAAGAACAAAAAAATTGTAAGGGGACAAATACTTGTTCCCAGCGCTGTATGTGTTCACTGTGCCCACACACTTGTTGTTCCTAGTCTGAACTCCAGATGGCAGTGTAGGCCAGGCAATGGCATGGATGTCTGTTGTGCTCTGTCTGCAGCGGCTGATGTCTGTTAGGTATCATATGCAGCAGTGTTGTGCAACTACTCCAGATTATACACACACCGTTCATTAGAAGCCAATGAGCCGGATTCCTCCAAACGATTAGGAAATGGTAGGATGGAACAGCCCATGGCCCGGTTTCATAGACCCAGATTAAGCCTGAACCCTTCTGGGGTTTTGGATGGTGAAACATGATTGCAGTTTTGTGGTTTTATAGTAGCTTATTCCAGGTCCACCAAACGTCTCAGAATTTTAAGTACCTTGTGTCTCCTTAATCAGGCATAAAAACAAAGGGAAGCTGAGTGACCTGGTTGCCGAGCACCTGGATCACCTTCACTATCTGAACGACATCCTTATCATCAACTGTGAGTTCCTCAACGACGTGCTGACGGACCACCTGCTGAACCGCCTCTTCCTGCCCCTCTATGTCTACTCACTGGTCAGCCAGGAACAGGTAAGAACGCCTCTCCAAGGACACACCTTTATACCCCTTAAGTATGTACATACACCGATCAGGCGTCACATCGTGACCATCTCAGTGTATCTACACCCACTGTATCAGCTCCACCATACAGGACACTCTGTAGGTGTACAGGTCCAGACTGTAGTCCATCTGTTTCTCTGTGTACTGTATTACCCTGTCCTTCAATAGTCAGGACCCCCACAGGACCACCACAGAGCAGCTATGATTTAAGTGGTGGATTAATCTCAGCACTGCAGTGACACTGACGTGGTGCTGGTGTGTTAGTGTGTGTGGTGCTGGTGTGAGTGGATCAGACAGTGTCCTGTGGGCAGTGTCCTGTGGGGCAGCATCCTATGTCCACTGCTGATGGACTAGAGGATGACCAACACTGCACTGTGCAGCAGCAGATGAGCTATCATCTCTGACTGTCCATCTACAAGGTGGAGCAGCAAGGTAGGAGTGTCTAATAGAGTGGACAGTGAGTGGACACTAGTGGCTAAACACTCCAGCAGCACTGCTGTGTCTGATCCACTCACACCAGCACCACACACACTAACACACCACCTCAGTGTCACTGCAGTGCTGAGAATGATCCACCACTCACATACTACCTGCTCTGTGGGGGTCCTGTGGGGGTCCTGACCATTGAAGAACAGGGTAATACAGTACACAGAGAAACAGATGGACTACAGTCTGGACCTGTACACCTATACAGTATACAGTATCCTATATGGTCAGTGGAGCTGATGAGATGGACACTTACACTGTGTTGGTGAGAGGAGGTGGTAATTATGTTACGCCTGCTTTGTATAAATAAATGGTTTCAGGTGAAAGTAAATTATAATGAATTAAAATGTACGTTCGCTGTATAAATTAGGCAGATGTTTAAAAGAAAGTGATAAATGGCTGCCAGATCCAAACGTCTGTAATTCCTCTTAGACTAAATTTAGCCTTCTCCGAGCTCAGGAAAAACAGAATGTCTGCCAACTGCAGAACCTATGAGAATAAGATGGCAGATTGCCATCTGAGAAGAATCCTCTCTTAGCCAAGAGGAGAGCAAAAACAGTTGCGTCACCCACCTGGGGCTTGGAGAAGAGGGATTCTGCCGATACACCACTTATTGTGAGCAATGCGCAGAGATTTATATTACAGCCTCACTTAGTCAAGTAAATCAAAAGTCCAGAGATTATCAAGTTCAGAAAAGATTTCTGAGGCGATAAGGAAGAAAAACATCAAAGGAAAACCAGGACCACAACTGGAGCCCTTATAGAAGATTCCCATCAGATAAACACCACTCGTCTCTAAGATTACATTTTTGCCTGGTGTCCCTCCGCCTCCACCCCTACCGCACCATCTGCAGGAACTGTGTGAGGATGTTCAAGCTGCATGGGATGGATTTTCACAGGACACCATTAGGAACCTCTACAGCTCCATACCGAGACGTCTGGCATGTTGGGTTAGCAAACACGGGGACCCGACAGCATACTGAGAGACTTCTGTATGTGTAGCTCAATAAATATTGATCATATCAGTCTAAATTTATCATCAGTTATTGATCCTGGTGACCTTTATCCTCCTTCCCAACAGCACCGCACTCCCACACCTCCTTCTGGGAACAGCTGTTACTTTACTGATGAGTGTATTTAGATATTGAGACTTCCGTGCAGTTTTATTGTTGTAGTTTCCTGTTTTTTTTGACACTTAGAAATGAGTAACTTATATGATCGGTTTGCTGGCAATTAAATAAAGGACCGCTTCGCGCAGTACTTTATATCACACCGGCACTTTATTTATGTCATGGCAAATCTTTGACTGTTGCTATTAAAAGGACTTTAGTGAAGAAGAAAGAAAAACTAAACATACTATGCCCACACATTATTTCCATGAGGCCGATGGTGTGTTCAGATATCTGTTTCATCAGCGGACGCTTGATCTTTTAATGCGTGGATCGGTCCAGAATCTTTAAGTTGCGGATATATTTATACTTAGAGCTGAAATGAGTAAGGCATGCCGTGCCAAAGCCGCTCCCAGCAGAACAGTTTGCCTAAATAATGATTATTACTATTTTTTTTTTATCATATACACCACCCACCCTTATAGTGTCTTTCCATTTTCCTTAGGTCTTAGACTGTTTTGTGGTTTGTGGGGTGGCTCGATCTCACGGTAAATTACTCAGTAATGACTAATACGCCCAAAGAGAAACGTCTTGAATACAATTCTAATGATAAGCGAGAAATGCTATTTGAGTGTGTGAAGGCAGAAGCATAACTGTAAATTACAGGTTTACCAGTCAATATGAGTCTTTTCACGTATACCAGTGTGATGTCGTCTTGGAGGATGCGACTGATGCAGTGTTAACCAGCAAGTAGCAGTTGGTTAGTTAGTGGAAACATACATTTAATTAGATTAAATTTATTTTAATTAAATTAATACATAACATTAAATGTATGCATTAATTATAATACGACTACTACTAATACTAATATAAATAATAAAAAAATAATAATAATACGTTGAAATAATAATAATGCAGTAAGTCAGTATATTTACATTACTTATTAACAATGTAGGTAAGTCAAAAACATTTAATTAGATTTAATTTATTTTTATTAAATTAATACATAACATTAAATGTATGCATTAATGATAATACGACTACTACTAATAATATAAATAACAATATTAAAAATAATTTGAAAAAAAATACATTAAAATAATAATAATAATAATGCAGTAAGTCAGTATATTTACATTACTTATTAACAATGTAGGTAAGTCAAAAACATTTAATTAGATTTAATCTGCATTCATGTAAATTACTTACTACTGCTTCTACTAATAAAAAATAATATAATAAATGAATAAACTGACATTATTCATCAACAGTGAACAGTTAAGACAAAAACAGGTAAGTCAAAAACATTTTATTTAATTTGCATTAATGTAAATCAATTACTACTACTACTACTAATAATAATAATAATACAATAAAATTAATTTAAAAAGAATTCTAATTTAAAAAAATTATATTTCACAGTCACATATATATACAGTTGTTCAATATTCATTTAATCAGGTTCAGGTTATGACTCGCTTGTTTGTTGTTGGTATACAGTTGTTAACACTGTAGACCCCATTGGAGTTTTTGAGGACTTGTGGTTTCTTGGTTGTTAACATTTTGTCATAAACCAGAAAAACGTGGATCTGATAGTACGCTCACCAATACAGTGTCAAAACCCTTTTTGTGGTACATAGAACCATATTAGAAAGCATTCTATATAGAACCTTATATTCCACAAGAATGAAAGCCGTGCCCTGTTGTAAAGTAATGAAACAGAGTGCAGTGATTTGCAAATCACTTAAACCCTAAATCTAATTCACAGCAGTAGAAAGACAGCACGTCACATGTTATTGGTTAATGTTCAGCTCTGTGATGATTCTTTTAACTGAAATAGATTTCTTAAATGTGTTATTTAAATGATGGGAAAATCAGAAAACCTGGAAATAATACATTGTAATTGGGGGTCTATTTTTACCTCACAAGATCTGAGATCTTCTCCACATCTCAAACAGCGTCTCAGACATCAGGCAGCGTATTCATAACCATCTCATGTAGTAACTTTCTGTGACGGGGCTTTTAGAGGGGGACGTCTGGTTCCATTCACCGCCACTGTGAAGATTTTTGACTTGTCTTGTTTCTTTTTAATGGAACATCTCACACCAAAACCGCAATCTTAGCCATTGAATTATGTAGAATTGTGAATGATCGGTTCCCCTGAAATGTTGCAGTATATTGTTGATGTAACGGTTGTACTTTTAGGTCTTACACTGAGTCAACATAGTTCTGCAGTGGAAGTAGCGCTGCCTGTGCGGAGTAGATTTAATCATATGTGATGCATAAAAATAGCAGTGCGCTATAAAACACTCTGGAGGTTATGATGTTATGGGTTTTTTTATTGATGTCATGTTTGTGAAGCGCTGTATTATTTCACACTGTGGTTAATATGACGTCCAGCTGTTTGATTGTGCACTGTTTAGACGTTTTTATGGGTTTTTGACTGCTTTTGGCTGGAAATGTCAGACCAATCTGGCAACCCTGTGGAAACTTCAGCTCTAATACAGCATGAAAAGCGAGATGGATGTGAGGAGCAGTTTAGTTATTGGTTATATAATGTAGTTGTCACCGTCTGTATTTAATCAGGAGTCTCCTGTAGGGTGTAATACTGCTTCACACACATGCTCACATCTGGTTCTGCATATCAGGACAGCGTTCCACACGCCACACAATGAATGCTTAAGCTTCATGCACTTATATACACTATAGGGCTGCCCTTTAGAAGTCCACGAGTCGAATCGTCATTCGGAGACCCTTTAAGTTGACTGAGAACCTTCAATTCGACTGACAACAGTGACAGGTTTTTTATTTTTCTGGGAAAACAGACCAAAGCTTACAAAAATGCACGAGCACTTTAAGAGTTTAAAAAAATTGATTTTAATAATTATTAAAAGGGGATTAATAAATATATATAAGTTCTAGCTGGGCTATGGCGCATGCTTCAAAGTCTGGAGGAGCTTCTGAAGAAGAGAATCTGAACAAATGAAACTGAATTCCGCTCGTCA